>RJVU01068486.1:5034558-5058126 GCA_003731715.1 Anabarilius grahami
AACCCAAAATATGTTGGAAATTAACATTTATTAATATGTTTAATAAACAAACATTTATTAATACTTTCTTTGAATAATATTTAAACAATAAACATTTATTAAATTGCTTATTAATAAATGCTCATCTTTTCATCATTATTGTTGCCTCTAGTAATTATGAGTCTGATTTTTAATTTCCAACCTATTTTGGGTTCATTTTAAGCCAGACATATAGTAATTTGTAAACAATTGTTGGGTTAAATAAAACTACCCAGCAGGTTGGGCAAACATTTAACCCAACTGCTGGGTCAAAACAACCCAATCGCTGGGTTTGTCCATTTTCAACCCAACTTGGGTTGTTTTTAATCCAGCATTTTTTAGAGTGTATTATTAAAGTTTTATGATTTTTTTTTTTATATTTCACAACCTGATCTAACCTTGGCATGTTTATTTATTTATTAAATTAAAATATATAGTCATCATATAAAATATGTATTTCAAACATTGTGTATAAATTGCAATTTAATTTTTTTTTTTTATTAATTTTTATTCAGATGGAAAAAAAAAAACAGTGCAAAGTCATTTTCTCTTAAAGGGTTAGTTCACCCAAAAATGAAAATTCTGTCATTAATTACTTACCCTCAATGTCGTTCTACACCTGTAAGATCTTCATTTTCAGAACACAAATTAAGATATTTTTGATTACATTTGTGGTTCGGAGCACCAAAGTCACATGATTTCAGTAAACGAGGCTTCGTTACGTCATAAGTGTTTCGAAATTTCAGTGGTTCACGTGACTTTGGCAGTTGAAACAAAAGATTCGTAAAGCTTCGAAGCTTCATGAAGCAGAGTTTTGAAATTGCCCATCACTAGATATTGTTGAATAAAGTCAATATTTTGTTTTTTTTTGGTGCACAAAAAGTATTCTCTTAAGGTTGAACCACTGTAGTCACATGAACTGTTCTAAATATGTCTTTAGTAGCTTTCTGGGCGTTTGAAAGTGTTAATTGTCTTGTCAATGGAGGCCTCACTGAGCCATCGGATTTTATCAAAAATATCTTAATTTGTGTTCTGAAGATGAACAAAGGTCTTACGGGTGTGGAACGACATGAGGGTGAGTGATTAATGACAGAATTTTCATTTTTGGGTGAACTAACCCTTTAAAATGAAATTTTAAAGCATAGCACTACCATTGAGTTTAGATCCTCCATACTGGCCAGAATGTGTACTGTTCTGTGTTTTTACAAAGGATTGTTTGGTCTTCATGGACATTTTCTCATATGGAGCGTAACATCTGTCTCTCAGTATCTCTTCCTGAACTATAAGAAACCTGTAGGCCTCCTGCTGTATTTGAAGGCTTTGTCGAGGTAGGCCAATGCCTCCATCACTTCCACATGCTCCACAGGAAGTCTTGATCCATAAGGCCGACCGTATAAATTCTTCACCCATCCTATGGGTCTTTGACCGATTGTTCTTCATGTTCCTTGCTGTGTCTCTTCCTCCTCTATTTTATCCTGCTGTTTAATGTCAGGATTACCTATATAGATCATTTTACCATGCAGGAACATCAAAATCACATTGTTTTCCGACACTGTATGGGATAGCTTTTATGTCCGATTGTGAATTGGCTCATGCTATAACTGGAAACTCTTTGTCTTCTTCCTCATTGCTCAGACTAGGTCATTAGCCAAGAGCAACGGTGCTCAGTAGGCTTTCTAGGCTAAGGCCCCCTGTGTCACAGGATAACCTGTTTTAGGTTTGCTCTAAAAACTCTTCAAATGGAGATTTAACTTGAGCTCCATTGCCAGAGGGCGTTTGATTTCACCTTTGTGAAAAACATGCAGCGTAACATTAGAGACATGGTGTGAATTAGTAGCTTGTAATGGAGCTCCTTATTAGTGAGAAATGAAATTAGCGTGCCTTATAAATTTAGGTGGCCTGAATGATATCATTGTGGGGCTCGGATCCAAGATGAGCTTCTCTCGTACGCCATCCATTGCACGATTTTTAGCAAGGTATTGCTGTTTTGGACACCATATATTTAAGGAAATTGGTATTCATATTATAAATACCCAGTCTGCTTTTGTAATAGCTAAGCTAGTTTAATTTTTAAAGTAGCTTCTTGTTAAAACACACACACACACACACACACAAAATGCTTTCTTTTTCCCGTATAATGACAGTCAAATGGCACCAATCTGTTTTGGACCTCAATGTACTTCTTTTCTGTTCCACAGGAGAAACTAAGTCAACCCAGGCTCATTGTAAAACATGTCTATAACAACATTTCTAAAAAATGATATTGCGTTGCTTCTTGCAAATTTCACAGCAATTTCAATGTGAAATGTCCAGTGAGTGGCACTAAAAACTGCCACATTTTCCATGCTCAGTTGTTGTACCATCAATTATTCCACATTCAATTGTTGACAATTAAATGTCCAGTGAGTTGAGATCGCTTTCTCTATAGCATTTAAAAACAACGTAGCACCTACAATAAACCTTATCCAATAGTGTTAACAAAAGCAAAGGTGAGATAAAAAATACTTTTGCTGAAGCAACCATAGCATTTTAGCTGCTTCTACAAGTCTTTGAGCTCTTTTATCGTGACTCGTGTTTCACAGGACTCGTACCTGAGCGCTTCACATAACAAATGCAATGCTGTGTCAGGGGAGTGACCGAGCAATTTTACTACATCAGGAAAGAGGAGGAGAGTTATTTTGATAAAAAATTATGAGGGCACATGATTAAAAAAATACTAATGGTGTACACAGATCAATCATTTATAATAAACACTGCAATATTCCATAAAAAAAAAATTTAATCGTCAGTTTTGATTTCATGGTTAGTGAAATGAAACTTATCCTATGATTTTCTCACCCTCAAGCCATCCTAGGTGTATATGACTATCTTCTTTCAGACTAACGCAATTGGTGATATATTTAAAAAATATCCTGGCTCTTCCCAGTTTTAAACTGGCAGTGAACGAGGGCCGTGTTTTGAAGCACCCATGAAAATTTGTCCATCCATCATAAATATAATCCATATGGTTAATAAAGGCCTTCCAAAGAGATGGGTTTTTGTAAGAAAAATATACATATTTAAAACTAAAATAAGTAGCTTCCGCTTGATGACCGTACACATACTGCGCAAGTCGACTTGCGCCACAAGAGTAACCCCTGATGTGATGTTTGACGTAGGATAAGCTTAGATGCATCTCACTGTTTAAACCAATAGGGCTGAGCAACAAACTCAAGCTCCTTTTCTCCTATATCGAAATCCTCCAACATTTCTCTTTAAAATTTCTGGATTTAGACTTCTGATTCGTGACCGGTGTTTTGTTTTGCTCTATCCTCTGAGCTTCCGCGTTTGTCATTGCGTCATGCGTCGGGTCAGAGGTTACTATTCCGGCGCAAATCGATGTATATGACCGTCTGCTGGAAGCTAGTTATTATAGTTAATAAAGTTCTACCCATCGCTTCGCTTCAGAGGGCCTTTATTAATGACCTGGAGCTGTATGGAATATATTTTTGATGGATGGATTTTTTGGGGGCTTCAATACAGGCTTCCCGTTCACTACCATTATAAACCTTGGTAGAGCCAGAACATTTTAAAATATATCTCAGATTGTGTTCATCTGAAAGAAGATATGTATACACAATATATACACCTAGGATGGCTTGAGGGTGAGTAAATCATAGGTTAATTTGAATTTTTAGGTGAACTATCCCTACCAGGAGTAAATGGCCTCTGAACTGCATTGTATTTTCCAGGGTAAGGATCTGGAAGCATACCGCAGCCTGCCTCGTGATGTTGTCCCCTGGGTTCACCAGTTTCAGAGGGAAAACGCTCGCTCATCCCTTAGTGCCAACCATCCCATGGTGGACCGATGGCTTGAGCGTCAAGAACAGGTACTGTCAGGAACTCTTCTGCGTTTACCCGGTTCCAAAGTGCCTCTTAACTCCAGTAAACTGCGTCGATCTCCATAAATATAATTATTTATTTTTTTATTATTGGGTTTTTTGTTTGAGTTAAGAGTAGATTCAGGAGTCGAGGAGAGATTATTGAATACAGTATTTCTATGAAAAAGGGTTGTGAATGAGAAAAAGCATGAGAAAACGACGCCCACGTTGTTGGATGAGAATTTCACTAACCTTACAAAACGAGGGCTACGGTCTCCACAGACTAATGCTGAGTGTCTTTGAAATTCAGCTCTTTTGTCGATGCATCGGTGGAACTGTCTAAAGGTGTGTGGGAAGTGTTTCGAATTGCTCTCCCTCTCATGGAGAGGAGAGAAATAAAAGAAAGAGGCGAGGAAGGAGATTGAGATGTTTGAGGTGCCCGGCGTGCTGCGGGGAATTCACTTATTAATTTTCGCAATCGATTTTCTCGAACCACCAGCATCCATTTCACTCTTTCCCCCCACTTTTCTTTCTTTAGCCCATTGAAATGGCTGTGACAGAGGTTCGGCTGCCTGTTTGCAATTCAGGTGGTCGCAGTTTCTCATTCCCCAGCAGCTTGCAGAGAACCCCCCCACCACCACCTCTAGGGCCCGTGGCACAGAGAGTCGTGCATCATCATTAGGGAAGTCGTCTTGCATGGAGGGGCCTCTGGGTTGGATGTTGGGCTGCTGGCGGGTTGAAAGGAGCAGTCAGTCAAGGCCTGAGCTCAGCCTGACAGACTCATTCATTTGAGCTTCAGTCTATTACAGCTTAGCCTGACCCCCCAGTCTGCCGCCCACCCGACCCTGGCTCGCTCTAGCTCACTTTCTCAAGCTACACCATTGTAGCACCTCTGCCCTCTTTTCTTATTACACCATGCCTGTTTCCACTCCTTTCCCCTCGTTTTCCCTCTTAGCAGGAAGTGGTTATTTGGAGTGACAGGCAGATTTCAAGACAGATGCACAGATTATTTTGTTATTCAAGCACGTTAATGCACACACACGCATGCACATGCACTGTGTCATTGTTTATCAATATATTTTAAAGATGTTTTTAATAAATTGGTTAACTTTTTCAGCTAAATTGTTTTACAGATTTGGAATGATATGAGGGGGGTAAAGTAAAGAATTTTATTTTATTTTAAACCCTCCAGATCAGTGTTATTTTAGGATAATTTATGTACTATTATAGTTTTAGTTCATGTTTTGAATTTTAGTTTCCATTTTAATTTTAGTTAACGTTTTTGTATTTCTTTGTGTTTTTGTCACTGTTAAATACTTTTTTTGTATGTATATATTTCTTTATTATACATTTTAAGTATATTTTTGATATTTTAGTTTTTTTTATGGTTTTGGTTTTAATTTTAGTTAATGATAATAGCCCTGGTCAGATTTGTGTTTGGAATTCTCTGTTGGCTGGTTAGTATGGAAGCTTGTTTCCGCCACTGAATAAAAAAAAAAAAGAAGTTAATTGTGACTTTTTATCTCACAATTCTGACTTTATTTCTTAGAATTGCGAGTTATAAAGTCAGAATTGAGTGACAAAGTCAGAATTGCATGTTATAAAGTGGTTTTATCAAGGAATTCTGACTTTATAACTCGCAATTCTGATATAAACTCACAATTGTGAGATAAAAAGTCGCAATTACCTTTTTTATTTTTTATTTCATAGCAGAAACAAGAAATAACTCTTTAGTTTTAATATAAAAAAGATTTTTTTAAACCAAAGATAAACTTGTTTTTTTTGCCATATGAATATGTTTACAAGTAATCAATAATCTTATAATGTACAGTATGTTTACCGTTTTGTTGTTGATTAATTTTGTCTGACAGTATGCAGTGTTTGTAGGCTAGAGCTTGCTTATCTTGCAACATTTTTTGAGTAGTTCAACATTGCACAGCATAGTAGATACACAAGGACAACGCAAGTCAAGCACGTCTTTGTATTTTACCTTCACTCAGTCTGTATCACCGTATGATTGTTGTCTCCACTGGCTTATCAGGAAGTTCTAAGCAATTATGTCTTTATTGCCATCTTAAATATCCATTTAATCTTTAATATCCCATTCAGGTTTATTGGCTCTAATTGTTTAGTTGCCTTCCCTCTTCACAGCAGACTCAGTTCGATATAGCCTCCATTCTATTTGCATAATGTTGTGGCTTTTTTATAGACCTTGAGTAAGCTGCTTAATTAAGCTTGGCTATTTTCTCAGGAATGCCAAAGTATGCATTTTAAACGTCTCGCAAGGTTTGGATTTTCAGCAGAAGCCAGGAGACAAACTCTATCTGTCATTTTTTATTTTTTTTACATCTTTTCCAGCAGCTTTAAATACCTTTAGTGCAGAGGTGGATTGTAATATTGCTTTTTCCTATTGTATGAAATTTCCTCAAGATTTAATTTTGTGTGCTGTAACAGAAGTTGCAGTGGACACTGAGGCTGAAAGTTGATCATGCATAGAGTCCAATGAGTCATGTCTTTCTTGTGTTACTTTGAGTGGTGCTGCACATGCCACATGGAGTTGCTGCCTATTTTTTCTGATGATCACGTCAAACCAATGAGATCACTTCCCGTGGTCACCTGAAATGAACTTTCCGGCACACAGTGAAAAGCTTTGCCATCTTTCCAGCTCCTTCCACGACACATCACAAAGCAGTGCTTATTTTGCATCAGCATGGTTGTTCCGGTTGTGTTTTTAATTGCAACCTTACGTGTCACATTCCCACCTGGTGCTCTCTACAGTGAGATGCTGGTGTCTTTTTCCATTGGGGATTGTTAGAGTGGCATTTCCTTTTTCATTTTTAAAAAGTTACTCTCCCTAGTGATGAATTAGAGATGACCCATCTGGGCAGGAAGAGGGCAGCATGAGGCTTCAGCTGCGCCTGCTAGCAGGTGGATTTGTGGGTAATGTAGAGTGAGGCAGGGTCATGAGGTCTCCTTCTTCTGGAACAAGTGAGGATAGATTTGAGAATTTCATCATCAAATTACTTTCTCATTATTATTCAAGAGAGTAGAAGTACAGCTTCAGTGTCTGTCCATTTTATTCATACAGTGTGATAAGATATTGTGAATTAGGTTAACCCAGAATGAAGCACTGTACGTGACCACTGTTACACTTTAGCTAGACTCTTGAGTTGGATTATGGAAATAGAATGGCATTTTTTTGTAATGAATTAGAAATTGTCCAAGAATTACTTTTTCCTCAGCTGTACATTTCATCTCAGAACAAGGAAACTAAATTCTGGATATTGTTTGATTAAGGGAAAAGAATTGCAAGAAGCTCTCAAATCAGTGCTTTATTACTGAGGAGTGCAATTTTCTACTAGGCAATTCTATCTAATGAAAGTGGACTATGCATTATAAAGCTATAATTTAGTTTGTGTGTGTGTGTGTGTTGTAAAAATGACTTCAGAACTTCTGTTATGAGCTTTTTGTGGTCCATCATTGTCTAACATCAGCCTAGTTAGAGAAATTCCTCATGTAATGAAGTTTACTAATGTCAAGTTAACATTGCAGTTTAGTTTTGAATGTGAAAAACACTGAAAGTGTTCAAGGGCAAAACCAGCAGAGTGCACCTGAAGAAATTCGGTATTTAATGTGCTACAGACTTTAGATATTCTGTATTAGAAATGAATCTTCAGCTCCTGATATGTCAACTAGATGTGCAAGTTTTCACCATGGATCTGTCATTTTTTGGAGTGCTTGAATATCTGCAATACATCTCTAAAACATCCCCTGTTAAAATGACATTAAAAGATGATTTCAAAGCCTTGATGATACATAAAGCATGTGAATTAACTCTTTTTAAGATGTTTATCAGATGTTGATAATTTAATAGAATGCATGACTTTCTACCATGTTACTAAAATGGATGTCAGGGCATTGCTATATGGTTGTTAAGGTGTTATAATTGGTTGTAAGGGTTGCATGAGTGGTTGCTATGTGATTGCTTACTGTCCTAAGTCAAAAGAGCCCAACCAGTCTTAATGATATTCCGGTCCCTAGATATGAGTCAAACATTTTGTACATTTTAGAGTAAAATGCATCACTCTGGTGCACCTTGAATGCAGTATTAAGAGCTCAGACCTGCACGTTAAACTCACAGCACATGCAGAGATGAAGTTCGCTGTGTTCACTGTGAACAAAACCTCTCCGAGACTCTGAAAACATTAGATTTGCTCACATGTTAAGGAACACAGTGCTTCGCTTCACTCTAAAACACACAACACATCAGGCTTTAAACTTACTTAATTGAATATCATTTACGATTTGATAAGTGCACCAAGCTTTATTGCATTTTTCATTTTAGTTTGACAGATGTTCTGCTGAAGCAGCGGTGCAACGTTAGAAATCTTTTATGTTATTATGAGAAGCGTAAAAATATTTTCGGACCTCCACAGTCTAGGTCAGGGGTGTCCAAACTCGTTCCTGGATGGCCACTGTCCTGCAGAGTTTAGCTCCAACTTGCCTCAACACACCTGTCTGGAAGTTTCTAGTGTGCCTTGTAAGACCTTGATTAGCTGGTTCAGGTGAGTTTAATTGGGGCTGGAGCTAAACTTTGCAGGATATTGGCCCTTCGGGAGAAAGATTGGACACCCCTAATCTAGGTTATTATTGGGAAACAATCCTTTGGGTTAGTGGTTTGTTTAAATGTGGAGAGAATTCTCTATTCCACTACTACGTAAACAAAATAATTCCTGTATTTAATGTCCAAACAACAAACCACCCTTCATCAAAACTCTCTTTTCCCTCAATACAGAAGGATACCAGAGAGAGTCAGAGGTATAGATTTACCTCACATCCTGGTGAAACAGTACAGAGCGCCTCTGCGTTTCATCTTCCCGACAGAGGGATAGTGGATTGGTTTTGTGGCTGGAGGATTCTGCTTTCTCACACTCTATCTTGCTTTCTGCTAGTCCTCCACAGGTTTTGTTTCCATTCTTTTCGAAAAATGAATCCTCTCCCTCCTCATTCATCTGTTCCGTCTTTCCCAATTCTGTAGAAAAGACAAGGCATTCTTCCACCCCCTCTGAAAGGTTTCACATTCTTTGTTGTTACTTTTTCTCCTCCCTCTCATATGTACTGCTTTTCTCCGTGTACACACTAACGCACACGCATTCTCGCCGCAAGCGCATGGCAAACCTGGCCTGTAGGTGCTGCTCTGATCTCGTTGTTTGAACCCTCATCCAAGAGGAAAGAAACAAAGAAAAAAAGGGCATATAGAAGAAACCCTCTTTCCCTTGGCTCCTTTGAAAGGCCTCTCCCATCATACCACACACATACACACACACTGTGATTATTCACAGTGCAAATGGCAGCCCACCAGAGAGCAGCTCATTCAAAGAAACCCAGACAATGCAACCTGAGACACTGCTAAGCTCAGCCTACCGTAATTAACTATCTGCCTCGTTCCTGCCCGCTGGCTTCATCCCTCACACTCGTTTGGCCTCCATTTACCCATGTAAACAAATAAAACACATTTCTTTTGCACTTTCTTATGAAGCTACATTGCAAAGAGCTTCAGAGATTTCCCAAACGAGGCCCACCGCCAACACATTAGCAAAAGCTTTATTCAGTATTGCTGAGCCGAAGCGCCTGGTGATCTAGCTTTAATTTCTTCTCTGGCACACTGACCCTGTTAAACACACATTACAGATACAAACTCACCCCCTTCGTCTCCCGTCTTTGAGTATAAGAACTGTTGTACGTGACAATCCAGGTGTCGGTGAGACTAACTGCAGAGTTCAGATAATCTCTGAAAGACAGAGCGGTGAGGTAGATATAAAGTCTGACCTATAACCCCTTAATCTAATGTCTTGGGCTCCTCGCATTCCCCAGGCCCACAGCTGACACCATTCAACCTGTCTGAAAGGCTTTCTTCACAGCACATCCAGGCTTGTCCTATGGAGAGCACTTAGCAAACTGAAACAATTCTTCTCCATTAACCTGCCACCACTGGTCTACACCATGACCTTTTCACGCTACACCAACTTGAAGCAAGTGAAAGTACCATCCTGGAAAATCAAGCTTAAACTAGTTTAAGGTGGTGGCTGGGACTTGAAACATAGTATGCTCTTTTTTCTGGTACAATTTGGTCATAATCGGGTCAAAACTTTGTTAGGTGGTTTACTAGCCAGACTACCTGCTGGTGTGACCTGACTGAACTGGTGGACAATCTCGTCAAGATCAGCAACCAACTAGCTGCCATGTTCCATAAACTAGCTTAACTACCTTAAACTGGTGTGACCATATTATTATTATTATTATTTTGTCTCTTAACAGGGCACTTGACCAAGATGGTCTACCAGCTCAGCTGGGTCGTTACCAGCTTGTAGTCCAGTTGTCCAACCAGGTACACCAGCGTGGACAACATAGAAACCACCTACAATGTTCCAAAAACCAACTGTAACTTTAAACGAGTTTTATCTGGATTTTCCAGCTGGCAAAATCATTAAAATCATATCAACTCACAAATAAGTGCCTGGCTTCATGAACTTTTAGAGTTACTCATTTCAAGTCTGTGTTATCCATGCTACAGTTGTCCTGACCTTTGTTACCCAGAACACATGCATGTAGGAGTTGACCTTTGTTCCTTTGTGCCTCCATGGTGATGACTGAGAACACACTCTTTTCTTCACCTCTGCTTATCATGGCTATATAATTTTTTTTAGGATGTGCATCAGGTTAGAAGTTTAGGGATGATGTCATAACACATTATTATGTGTTATGTCGTGGCGTTATATTATTATGGGCAGTCGTGGCCTAATGGATTGAGAGTCGGACTTGTAACCCAAAGGTCATGGGTTCGAGTCTCAGGTCCGGCAGGGATTGTCGGTGAGGGGAGTGAATGTCCAGGGCTCTAACAACCTTCAATACCACGACTGAGGTGAGACCCTTGAGCAAGGCACCATACCCCCAACTGCTCCCCGGGCGCCGCAGCAGTGGCTGCCCACTGCTCCGGGTGTGTGTTCACGGTGTGTGTGTTCACGGTGTGTGTGTTCACTGCTGTGTGTGTGCGCACTTGGATGGGTTAAATGCAGAGCACAAATTCCGAGTATGGGTCACCATACTTGGCCACATGTCACTTCACATAATTTCTTTGTTTTTGCTCCTGTCTGGGAATGAGTGGGGCTGGTCCATTGTTTGACCTGCCTGGACTCTTTAAATAATTGTAGATGAAATGTTTCTTTTCAAATGATTATTTGGACAATAAAAAAATAAAAAGAAAAAAAGAGTTGACTGAAGTCAATGCTAAATCATCGATCTAGGGTGGTGTAGTGTTAAAGCTTAAGGCCAGGAACCAGAAGGTTGCTAGTCTGAACTCTATAAGGACTCTTGATATAGGTACTCCCAGAGTTGTCCTGTGTTCATGCCATGTTCTACTGCATGTAGTGACTGTTCTGTGTTCTAATTCTGACTCCATGGTTGCATAAATTACGTTAATGTCATACATCATAATAGACGACCAGACACAGCCATTTGGGAACTTTCTCTCTGAAATTCACATTTCTAATGGATCAAAACAGTCAAAACATGTTCTTTGCTCTGTCTGAACTCCCATAACAATTGTTTGGCTCTGAATAGAGCAGCCAAAGGGAGCTATATTAAGACACAAGCTTTTACAGATATCTGCTGCACATTTTGTTCCTTTTGTGCTTGCTGCAATCCTAGAAGCATTTTCACGGTCCAGCCACATTCAGTCAAAATTTTCTCCCTTTTGAAGTGGACTGAGCTCTGTGAGTCTAGATACACCACTCTTACCTTATTTGTACACGAGAAAGAGACATTATAGGGTTCCTTACAAAACTTTTACTACAAAGAACGTCAGCAGTGAGAGACCGAGAGTAATCTGAAGGAATCTTGAGGAATCTATGCGTCTATCCATTGTTCCACTCTCTAGTCCAAGATATTATTTGCTTATTATTTTATATTTTTTATTTTCTCAGTCTTTCTCTCTCTCTCAACATAAACTTTTCACACTATTTTGAAATGGAAGGTTTACTGAGAAAGCAATTTGTAGCAACCAAGCAACTAGACGTAGTTGACAATTTTAGGCAACATAAGCGACAGTAACTTGCAATGAGCAGCAACATATTGCGGTAATTACCAATGAGAGTGACGACAGCGAAGGTCACATGATCCACCTTCTGGTACTGTAGTCAATTAGTAGTTCCGGTAACACTTTATTAGGGAACACATATAAACTATTAACTACGACTTTTCCCTTAATATACTCCTAATTTACTGCTTATTAATAGTTTGTAAGGTAGTTGTTAAGTTTAGGTATTGGGTAGGATTAAGAATGTAGAATAAATAGCCAATATTCTAGTAATATGCTAATAAGAAACTAGTTAAAAGACCCTAAAATAAATTGTTACTGGAGTTCCTACTTACACAAAACCAACAGTAAACCGATTTGACAACCTCACTGTGAGTGGCCCATCATAAGCCGCGTTTCCACCGCAGGGACTTTGCGGTGGTACTTAGTGTGTTTCGACCGCAGGAATCAGGGTCTAAATGAAGTTCCAGGTAAAAATTTTCCCCTCAGAAAGTCCTTGCTCGCGAGGTATAGTAGTACTTTTTTCAAAGTTCAGGAACTTTCAGGGGTGGGACAGTTCACACAGCATTTTGACTGGATGACTGCACGCAGCATTTTATTTCAACCAGTCTATTGCGGTGCGTGCAGTAAGAGTTGTTTGCTATTCGAATCAACAGTGGAGTTCAAAAAATACGACAGATGGACCGACAACGAGGTTCAGGCTTTATTAAGCATATATGTGGAGGATGAAATCCAGCAGGAACTGGAAAGTCGCGTACAATCCTATGTCACCGGACGTAATCATCACGTTACTTTAGACCGAGATGGAAACGCAGACGGCAACAGGTCTGGGGGAAAAAAGTTCCTGGGAAAAATTGTTCCGGGTAATTTCGGTGGAAAAGTGGCTTACATTTACTTCTGCTACTGAAACAACATCTCTTTTCTGTCTTTTGTCACAAAACCCTCCGGTATGTTTTCAACTCAAACTCGCTTCTCAAGGTTCACACTTTTTGACTTCTTGTTACTCTGAACTGTACTAACAGTCATCTTTTCCTACCTTCTCTATTTATACATACAGTTCTGACAGAACAATAGTCTAATCAGGCCATGTTTTTATTACAATATTCCTCTCTCTGTCAAAAAAATAAATAAATCATGTAGAAATTTCCCTTGAGGATCAATAAAAGATGCTTATCTGTCTATTGACATGACGTGAAACTCTTTGCATCTGTTGTTCTGACAAAACACAAAACACATCCTCCCTTTACCTGTAATCATAAGTCCGTCTTCCAAAACATGTCAACCCTGTCTATACTTCACTCCGTTATTTATGTTCTCTCTTTCTTTTCACCCACTCTTTTATTTCCACATGGGTGATTATGAGTGTGTTATGTCCTGATTAGAATTAGTGAGTGCACTTTGTGCTCTGCTCTACAGAGTGAGAAATCACTCCCTCAGTGAGAATAATTGAGCCCAGGCCCGGTTGCCAGCTCATTACCCACAAATCATAGTAGGTTGGGGCAACTTAGCAGAAGACAATAATGACTTTGGGGAATTTGGAACCTCACTGTGGTGAAAACTGCTGTTACGCTGAGGGCATAGCAGAGGTGGGGAACTCCGAGTGCAGGGTGGAGATTTATGAAAAGTACGCGGGAAGTCAAGATCCGGGGTTACTCTACTCAAATGCCAATGTTAGAACTGTCAGCGTTGATGTAAAGGACTATGGTGCAACAAACTGTGAATGAAAGTAAAACGAGGTTCTTGTCAGGCAATTTCTCAGATGGAGGGTCCTCTCAAATAGACTGGACTTGATCCAAGCTCCGTTGTTGACAGACTGCGGGAATTAGCCATGCTTGAAAAGCGCTAACATCCATCAATAGTTTTGCATTTGTAAAAGACAAATTCCTTTGAAAGACCATTTTGGCATTAAGCGGCATCCCCCTTTCTTGCTCTCTCTCCAGCTAAGTGGTCTACACCTGGACGCAATTAAATACCCAGAAAAGAAGGGTAATTGAGGGAAGACGTGTGTCAGTTTACGCAAATAGTGAGTGGTCCAAAAAATTCACAAATGTTCGAAAGCTATGTGGACTTTACTCTTCCACATCTATTAGACTAAACACTCTAGTGCCATTTATTTGGATGACAGCTACGCAATGAGGTGGAAGATAGACTTTGGAGACTGACAGTATCCGATTTCCCAGCCTTCCTGAATAATTCATTCCTATTTATTTGAATTTTTTTTTTTTGTGCTGTTTTCCAGTCTTTGTTCCAGTTTATAATGTGAGTGTCTCCTTTGCTCTAAGTCATTTGTCTCAAATGAGTCCACTCCACAGTGTCCATGTCCATCGTACCAACAGGCCGCTTTCGTTCTTTTATTGCCTCCATTAGAGCGTAATGCTTTTAAGTTGCCATAGGAATACGGCCAACTGTAAACAGCTCTACTTCTGTGAATGGAGACCAGGAGGAGTCCTTCTACCCATTTAGAGAAAAGAGAAATGCATTTGATGTGCATGAGTGGTGAAGAAAAGGTCCGCGGTGGCCCTCTCTGAATTGACAGGAAGGAGTGAAATGCAGATACAGGCTGAGTGGAAGGTCTATCTGCTTATTTCTTTCTGTGGGAAATGAAATCACTCACAAATTGGTCTCCGCAGGATGGGGACCCCATAGTGGGCTTACTTTTCTCCGTTGTGCGGGGAGTCCCTTAGTTCCATAACCTGGCTGTCCACAGGTGAAGCGTAATGAATGCAGAGATGAATATGCATCGGTAGATGCTGTTCAAAAGTAAATTGTGCGTCACATGCTGTTATTTACGATGAAGACTTCGTTCCCACCAGTATGAGGCCTTTGCCAGTGTTCAGTTCTGTGAAATGATTAAAAACCGAACCAGCTGTCCCTCAAGTGCAAGCTTAAGAGTCATGAATTACAATAATTAGTCGTTATTTCAAAATAAAATTCTGTCATGCAAATACGTTTGAAGAAGATAAACTAAACCAGTAATATTTCCATGTTAAAAAAAATAATAAACTGTACTTTTTTATAAAAAAAATATTGGAATGAACAAAACAATTATATTAAAAAGAATACTTGACTTTAAATTGCTGTATTAACATTTTGTTATATAATATTTGTATGTTGATTGCATATAGACAATTGTATTTTGAAACAATGAAATAAAGAAAAAAGTTTTATTTAAAGGATTAGTCCACTTTTAAATAAACTTTTCCTGATAATTTACTCACCTACATGTCATCCAAGATGTTCATGTCTTTCTTTCGTCAGCCTTTCCTATTATACTTACAGAACGAACGCGGCGCCAGTTTTGTTTTTTCCGTAAGTAGAATAGGGAAGGCGTAGGACATACAGCGTAAGCGTTTTGAAGAATGCGGAAACTGGAAGTACGTTCAAGCTGATATCTTGTGTTTATAAAGCATATACAGTTGTATTTTTTTCGAAAATGATCGATCGTTTCGCTAGATAAGACCCTTATTCCTCGTCAGGTATCGTTTAAAGCCCTTTGAAGCTGCACTGAAACTGTCATTTTGACCTTCAACCGTCTGGAGGCCATTGGTCCATTATAAGGAGAATAATCCTGGAATCTTTCCATCAAAAACCTTGATTTCATTTCGACTGACGAAAGAACATCTTGGATGACATGGGGGTGAGTAAATGATCAGGAAAAGTTTATTTAAAAGTGGACTAATCCTTTAAAGGGATAGTTCACCGAAAAATATCACATAAGAAATTTCTTCTTGGAAAACAAATGAAATATTAGGAAGAACATCCAAGTCTAGTTTTACACATATCTGATAAGGAACAGACAGAAAAGTACATCAAACCTGACATGACGAGTTTACAACAAAGCAGCTATAGTGTTTTGTAATTTATTGTCTAATAATTTATTACAGCATATATTAGCAGTCATTTAGTACTCATCTTCTCCTAATTTGTGTAGATTTAATAGTCCTTCATGGAGTTTCACTTTAAGGCCAACTTCTTTTTGGACTGCTTTTAAACTGCTGGGGTACTTTGAGTTATTGCTCTCTGCTTCATATGAATTCTGGTGCGCTTCAAAGACTTTCCCCCCATTCTTTCCTAGTGGAACAGACTTCGGAGTGGGAGGATGTCTTGGATGGTTGCACCTTTGAACCTGACTGATGCTTTTGTGATTGGTCTAAAAATACAGCAGGTAGCCCAGGCTGTCAATATATCAGGGATCTGTCTCACAACAGAACAAGGGCGGAAAAGGAATCAGCCATGTTTATTCTATAAAACAAAAATGTTAGCGCACACACGGTGACGTGCTTCTCTGCTCCCCGCTTTCCTGTGTTTGTTCTAGCCTTCATTCAAATTTCTGCTCAAATGCTGTATGTGTTACTTTTGGCATATGGGCTTTTCAAGTGGGAATAGCAAGTGTGGATTTGTATTGTCTTGAAATATAAAAGCTGCCCCATTTCAATTGTTGGCCTATTATAAATCAGCTTCACAATGTAGCCAGTGAACTTGGTGCTTTTGCAAAGTTTGGTCATGGGTTCGAGTCTCAGGTCCGGCAGGGATTGTCGGTGAGGGGAGTGAATGTCCAGGGCTCTAACAACCTTCAATACCACGACTGAGGTGAGACCCTTGAGCAAGGCACCATACCCCCAACTGCTCCCCGGTCAAGATTTGACACTTGAATGAGCAGACTTCCTATACAGACAAAGCGGCAAAGGAAGGGCCATATCCTGTCATGAACTAAACGTGCAAGTCGGTGCAAGCATTTGGATAAGAAGGTTAGCAGTATCATGTTTTTTTTGTAAGCAGGTTCATAGAGGGAACACCATCGGCATGGCTTCCCACACACAGGTTGAAACAATACCAAAATAATAATAGTTATACTTGCTGTGTTTTGCAAAAGTATGTCAGGAAATTGTAGGTTGCAGCAAATGCTAATGTTCTTTGGCCTTTTGTCTTGGCTAAATGCAATCTCATGAGATTAAATTTTTTTTTAAAAGTATTGTGTTGAGTTTAGCTATGTTTTGGCCATTTACACAAAGGAATTGATATCCATGTTCCCTCACTGTCATTCATTGCTGCCAGCTGTACATTCCCATCAATTAACTTGTCCCATTGAGTCCAGGAAACACACACACACACACACACACATCCAACTGCTTTTCTGATCCCGATTCCAGAGCTGCATAAGAAAATAATAGACTGTAGACCACACACAAACCCTTCAGCTTTGGAAAACGATAGATTATAACACAAATGACTGCATAAGCTGCAAACAATCTATGTAATCAAATACATTTTCCATGCATTGTGTTGAACTACCAAAATTAGGTTAATCAAGCCTAATCACTACAAAATGATTCACAGGACAGTATGAAGCATTTCTATTTGGAAATAGACTAAGTGGATAATTCATCTAAAAATAATCTTCTGAGTTCATGTTGTTACAGACAAAAAATTGCAAATTGCAAATATTTCATTATAGTGCAGTTTTGTGTTCCATTGCCTGATTCAGTTGTGAATTTGTAAGTGTGAATTGGACTTTATATTTATAATATACTTATTGTCTGTTAAATTTCACATTGCAGTTCAGGATAGGCACTAATAAAGTGTTTAGGACTGCGTGTGTTATCGTGGTGCCATCAGCCAATCGGTATTGCCATGATGTCATTTTCTTGGAGCTTCAGAGTGATCAGTCATATGGCAATTACAGTTTAAAGGAACCTGGCTGCAGAACTGAGCGCCCATGGGTAAAGATGGCTGATTTTAAATCGCCATTGAGATGAATGTGAATACTAATGGGCAGCTCTCTCCAGGTGTTATATACCTCTTTAAAAATAACTGATGTGTTTCAGCATATCCAGAAATGATCCTCTGGAGTACTCATGAAATTGCCGTTCTGTTTCCACTTTATCCTCTGATCTCTGCTAATGTCTTTATGATCTCAGGTTTTTGTTGCTTTTTGTAATCACACATATGTTCAATGACCTTCATGGCTTAGAGCCAGATTAATAGCTCCATACGGAGTTAGAGGGACGATCCTCCCTCTTAATCACCTCTAAATTATGATTAATCATGGAAAAGCAGTCATGAGTGTGCAAGATGTTCAGCTAAAGGCATTTTAGAGATATTGTAGCCTGAGCTGTCTTTTTCTATATGAGGGGGATGTTTACAATCTAGCTAAGAAACAATACTGATGCAAAGAGACATGAATGACAAAGTCTGTGACCACATGTTGTATTTAATAAGTTGGCCATTGAGAAATTGCACATGGACAAACGAAAATCGATCAACCACTCAGCTGAATATTGGGGGTTTTTCTTATGGTCTTGTGATATTGTTGTCACTATATCGTCGAACATTCTTACAAAGAGAGAAACTCCGGCTGAACCAGCAAATCACTTCAAAAGTGACCCCAGACAAAAGCAGGCAGTGATAACTCGATTTTCAATAATTCATGCGCTCTTAAAGCTCTGTGTGGGATATGAGAAAGTATTCCTGCCTGTGGTTATTGATGAAGGCATGCCAGTTAAAGGCACTGCCTGCTTTAGGTTTTATTATTGACTAAATGATTGATTTAAACCCTCATAATTAGCTGACCTAATTTAATAAAAGTGCAATTTAACTATACTGCAGCCCTACCGAAGCGTGCTGTGGCATTGATAGATATGCCTGTGCGTGTATGAAATCACAACTGACAGATGATGTATTCGGTACAGATGCATTTCGTTGACTGAACGAGAGAAAGAGAGAGAGGGACATTGACATTTTGTCCCGAGTCCCACTGCAGGTCACTCTCGCTAACTTCTCCTCCCCTTGATCTAGACAAATGTGAATTAGCTCACGTATCTGATTTAATTTACTTAATAGCATTAAGAACCTGTTTGGCTTTAATTTGCTCAAAGTAATCCTTGGCCGAGCCAAACTTTTATACACCATTAGCGGTGTCTTAAAAAACAAAGGGGAGACAGGTTTAAAAGGGTTGATGTCGTTGTTGATTTAAACGAGGGGAAATAAGAGTTGAAATACAGTGGGAGAAATAAAACTTTGCTCATTGGATTACAGGATGCCAGGATTCAACTGCTGCCTGTGTTTATGAGCATTCAGATATGGTGTTTGCTAAGTCAAGCAGCACTATTTCTACTGCTCATGTTTGGTTTGGTTAGGTTAGGTTAGGTTAGGTTAGGTTAGGTTAAGTTAGGTTAGGTTAGGTTAGGTTAGGTTAGGTTTGGTTTGATTTGTTTGGGTTTGGTTTTGGTTGGGCTGGGTTGGCTTTGATTTGGTTTGGTTTGGTTTGGTTTGGTTTGGCTGGATTGGGTTGGGTTTGGTTTGATTTGGTTGGGCTGGCTTTGGTTTAGTTTAGTTTAGTTTAGGTTGGGTTTGGCTTGGCTTGGCTTGGCTTGGCTTGGTTTGGTTTGGCTTGGTTGGGTTTGGTTTGGTTTCATTTGTTTGGTTTGATTTGGTAGGGTTTTGGTTTGGTTGCTCTGGACTGGCTTTGGTGTGGTTGGTTTGGGTTTGGTTTGATTTGGTTGGGTTTTGATTTGGTTGTTTTGGGTTGGCTTTGATTTGGTTGGGCTGGCTTTGGTTTGGTTTAGTTTGATTTGGTTTTGGTTTGCTTTGGTTTGGTTTTGTGTTTTTTCTTCATTTTGCTTCATTTTATTTTCTTCTTAACACACTTAACACGTGCTCTGTAGGGGCCTTCAGTAGCACTCAAAATGCCTGAAAACAGAAAAATCAATCAATAAAAAAAATAATAATTGGGGAACACGTCGTATTTCAAGTGCCGAGCTTGTTTTGTCTGAAATAAAAGTGCTATATAAGCTGACTCACTCCTTACTGCCCCAGAACTAGTACTTGTCTCTTTGAAGTCTCATTTTTGACCCACAGGTGCCATTACAGGGGAATATGAAAGTGTCTGAGCATGAGTTCAAAACTTGGAAATATTACCACCCCGCTCACCTAAGGCACACCCATGAGCCCAACAAACTGACAACACACCAACACAGTTTTCATTTCTCGCCAAACAGCTGAGCCGAATTTCCACAGGAGACAAGTAATAATCGCTGTAGAGATGTTGCAGCTGATATGTCATCTTACAGAGGGTGATATATTTGAGAAGAATCGTGCTGTTGTCCCCTTTCAAAAGAAGAAAAAAGTAAAACCATTATACTATTTGATTATTTACCTCAATATTTGAATATGGTAATCATACAATACAATGGTAGCTGGTATTTTCACTCTACCATGTCACAGTGCCTTAGGGGTAAAACATCTATTAAATTCAAAGTCAACTAGTCTTTTTCATAAAACAATACAAAATAAAGATTAATTTTTGCAATTACAGCATCTCTTTGTGGCTTTGTTGATGTTTGTTTGTATTGATGGGTCGATTCTTTTATCCGTGTTGAGGACATGAGAAATACTCTGATGAAAAATAAGTTAATCTAAGATTTAATCAATGCACAAGATGACAGACATATTACGAGGCCTGATTACAGGCGTGCATTAATGGATTTTACAGTCGCCTGTTAATATCCCCTGTGACATGATAAGTGTATGAAATGTCTATACCAAATGGGCTATATTTTTTCATTTGACACTCCAAATAAACAGTGGCACAAACCAACCACAGTGGAATAGTGTTTGTATAAGTAGATTACAGTAGTGGGTCAGCATTATGTCCGGTAATGACTTTAAGTCATCATTTAGGTCCTTTTAGCATTTATTCCCCCAACACAAATACAAATAAGCATCTTGAAAATGATGAGTAGTGTGATCCATTGACTGTTGTAATGGAGATTTTGTTTAGCAGTGGGATGAAATGACCCTGTGTTTAAGAGAAGGATGTGAAAAACCCAAGTCACGTTCAATTAAATCAGTCTAATTGAGGTAATAGGAGTTGCCTCTGAGGACAGACATAGTATAATGGCACATTGTGGCGCCTACAGAAGGCCTTTCATCTCCATTTGAGTAAAGCATTTTGTTTCTTTATCGTCTTGAATGTTCCACATCAGACAAACTCAGTGGGTTTCAGTTGGGTATCACCTACCGACCCTATCAGCGTCACATAAGGGTCACCAGTTCTACCAACCAGACACAAGAATTCTTGGACAGCCATAGAATTTCTCATGCCACTTTAATTTATTATGTTTGGCTTTTTCTGTGTTGTTTTTTGGGTGTGTTTTACTGGAGGTAATTACCAACTTTTGTACGTATAGTCAGGAACTGGACTGAGGTCACTATTATTAGAGTTTGTAAATATTTGGACAATCATTGTTTGAAAGAGTCTGTAAAAATTGCCTGCTTCCTTATATTTTCTTTACAGCGCTTTTCCTGCACTTTGCATTGGACAAAAATATAGTTTTTTCAGATAAAAATGCAGAGCTGTATGTTTGGATATAGATTTTAAGATATTCCCCGCAATACCTCTGTTCCTGAGAACATTAGTGAGGACAATGGAAAATTAGTGTCTTTGTTTTTGTAGTAGTCTCACATAGCCATGTTTTTGACTGTAAGCGTAAAGTCCAGTCCACTTTAGAGCTTATTATTAGCCTACTGATAATTTCTCAAACAGAACTATAAAAGTTATACACAGACAGTTGGTATCTTAATTAGACTCTTTCAGATGCTCAGACTTAGGAGACCAGCTACACCAGCTGAAAACCGGCTTAAAACAACCAAGACCAGCAAACCAGTTTCGGCTAATTTAAGCATTTTTTTTTCTTCCAGTAGGGTCCTTATTGTGTTTCCTTGTAAATTGTTTATTTTCTACTCAAATTCACGTACCCTGAAAAAAGTCACCAATCAGATGGAACCAGTTCTGAGTGCGTCACCTGTCACTCACATGAGATCCACCAATAGCAAACCACAACCATCCAATCAATTCCCTGTGAACAAAATCAAGCCCCGCCCTACATTTGTTCTTGTTCCAGAAGCCGTTTCACTCAGTGATGCCTCACAATAGGAAAGAAAGACTATCACAGCTTCCATTTCATGCTTACTTTAACTATTGTGATCTCTGTGCGTAAATTCGACCTTAGACCCAATGCTAGAAGGTAAACCTCCACTGCTGTCACTAACTGTCATGTTACACCACTGTCAACTGCAGAACTTCCTGATTTCCTCTGGTTGTTCTGGAGGTCAAACACTGGTTCTCTCCACAGACGTGACCTTCAAGCCCTCCAGCTAGGCTTTGGTAGAATCACGCAGGGCTTTGTTTGGATTTAATTCAACGTTCTGGATATCAACCATCAATGTGTGCGACTTACGATTCATTAGCCGCTATAGGTAAATAAATAGAAGAATAACAAAGTGCAGTAAGCAGTAAAACTATTTGCGCTTCAAACCAGTGTTTATATTTACAATAATAGCATAATGCACTATTTGTGTAGCTAGAACAGCTAGAAGCGTATGACGCCGGAAGCCTTGCACATTCGTTACAAATGGCTGCGCCACTCTTCCGTTAAAAATAAGTTGAATAGTCCAAGTTCCCTCTGGAAAACTTACTCCCTTCAGCTCCTTGAAATCTAGCAGTCTCTCAATGTGACCGACCTCCTGCATCTGCCAGGAACAATAATATAATGCACTGTCTGTCTAATCGCCAGCTTTGTAACCTCTGACTTCCTGTAACTGCTGCACTGAGTGGCTTCTGGCCTTCACCCAAGCTCACAAACACACACAAACACTCTTATTTTTAGTCGCCACATATCAGCAGATGCCTTAAGCACCCAAATGACAGCAGTGGATTCATCCCTTAAAGCTGATGTGGATCTTCGCCTTTGGGACACCCATAAAATGACCTTTTCCCCCTGTGGTGGGCTGATGCAGGAGATTTTCATTGGAGCTGGCATTTGGCAGGTGTACAAAACTGGACAATGGAGCTTCTGGCATCCAGCCTCGTTTTCTGTGTGTCATTACTGCTGCTACCTGGCAAAGCCACACTTTGTGTTCTGTGCGAGTGACTTTGTGACAGGAACCATTCTCTCCTGTCCACAACCGTCTGGACCGGCTCTCAAGGTCCAATGTAATGCTCCTCACTGCTCCAATTTATCTCTTATTGCTAATAAGCTCATTCTCTGGCTGTAGACAGAAGAATTCACAGCTGAATTGAGACACTCCAGCACAGCTGCATTCATGTCATGAAACTTTCACTACTCCAACTACTCAATGCATTGCTTATATTTAACTTTGTTTTTTAAAATGTTTTTGCTTCATTAAATGGTACGAAACACGGTAAAGGTTTTGGCACTTGCTATGTGAACACACACAAAAATCATGAACATGATTAAAAAAGTTTAAATGGTCCTTAAAAAAAATTATCACACTTGTGCTCCTTGCAGTACAAAATGAGCGCATTGGAAATGAATGGGAAATTAATTTAATTTAGTGGAAACGTTTACTACTGTGCCCAAACAAAATCTTACTGAAAGCTCATTTTTGGAGACATCAACCTCAAATTTGAAAGACAACTTTTTTTTCTTCTTTTTTTTAATGGCTTTGATTTTCTCACAGTTTTAGACTAAAACATGTTTTAAAAAATATATACAGTATTTCTTATAAAACTTGAAAGTGGTCTTTTTGTGAATTTTTTCTCATAACAATAAATTTAAATTTCTATAACTTTAA
>RJVU01068486.1:5064446-5078450 GCA_003731715.1 Anabarilius grahami
ATATTATATTATATTATATTATATTATATTATATTATATTATATTATATTATATTATATTATATTATATTATATTATATTATATTATATTATATTATATTATATTATATTATATAAAATGGTTAGTTCCTGTCCTTGATTCTGATTGGTCAATAGCTGTGTTTTATTCATGATTCATTATTTATGACCGCTTCACCCAACAGTTCTGTTGATATTGTTCATTGAAGCTTCCTGTATTATGTAGAAGAATATTGTGAGAAAAAGATCTAGTGAGCGAGTTTATTACCTGCATTCAGATTTAGCATTTTTCTTCAGGTCAGTCCGATGTTCATAATAAAAAATCTGTTTAAATGTCTGATGTATTATCTTGTCCTTTTAACAGTTAAGGGGTTTTCCCATGACTGACAGCGCTAGTCAAAGCATTTGTCAGTTGCGTCTTGTTCCGTGTTCACAACAATTCAGTCTTTTCAATGTAAAAGTCTTCGATACTGACTGACACACTCATAAAGACAGTCTTTGCCGCCATCTAATGGCGTAATAATGTAACTTCTGTTGCCGTTCATGGTCAGGGACTATTTTTTCCGGCGGAAGGAAGGCTTTTAGTGAAAGTTTATGAATAAGTGAATAAGTCCGCTTCGCGTCGTGCCTAACAACGCCCTTCAGCTGTGACTTACTCACGATACAGCACAGCCTCAAGAACCTTATTGCTTACATATGGCTACACCTTAAGAATTGAAACATTCTTATATTCCAGTGACAATGCCACTCTTTGTGTTCAGTTCACACTTATATGTATATGTATGTATCTTTTCATACATTACCATCATTTTTTCCCTGCTCACATTCAGTAGCAATCTGTCCTTGTCATCATGTCCTTGTTTAAATCTCAGTGTTGTAAATTGTCACACACCTGATTTTTTAGGTAATAACTAATCAGAGCTGTCAATTATACTCACCCAATCACAATGGCACACTTCCACAGCAGCCCGTCTGTAATGGCTTCATCAGCCTCTTGCAGCGTGATTGGTGGGAGGTGTTGAATGTTAACTCATTAGCATCTTGATAGAGGGCACTGAGGTGACAGCAAGGGCTCAGAGTTTGAACTTCTAAAATGACCAGTGTCTGCTCTCTGCCAACAGCATGAGGCGTATGACATCTCAGAAAATTACACAGACACAGAGTCTTGCGGAAACATGACTCCAGTAACGAGATCTCATCACATGACCAGTGTTCACGGCAAACAAGTCAGGGTCTAATTGCTCGGCATAGATGGATCCTGATTGCATTGTTATTCAATTAAAGGCAGTGGATACGAACAGGTGGTGTCCTTCTCACCTAGTCTTCTGGGTCATCGCTCAAGAGACAGACGACTCTGGTTATGCTAAAGCCATTTAAAAGTGGCAGTTGACTGTATAAGTCTGGATTCACTCAATAGAACTTAAAATGCTCTTTCGGATGTATGGCATATTTGCTCCAAATTCTCTTTGATACCACATTGAGTGCGTTTACATGCACGTTCTTAAGCCGATTATGCTTAATAAGCCGACAACGAACATGGTCATGTAAATGCGGTAACCCGTTTTCTTTTATCGGAGTAAGGTCATAAACGGCTTAAGCATAAAGCGGTCAGAACAGGTAGTTTTTTTACTCGTACCCCGATTTCACGCGGCATTTAAACACATTAACCTGCTTTCTGTAGGCTTATTGAAGTGCGCATGTGTGATACGTGACAGAAACGCACCCTTAGTGCAGATTTCAACACATCCAGACAGAGCGAGCGTTTTGCAGGAAAGTAAGAAGGAAATATATCGCAAACACAGACTTTTTCAAGACCCAGAAAATTGTAAAAATGTGTTCTCATCTCTCGTGCGGCAGAAGTAGAAGTGGTTCAGTTAGAACGCTGCATCAGTAACTGCATATGAGAATAATATATGAGCCGTACGTTTCTCACTAACATGTTGCAAGCTTTATTTAACATCACAACTGACATAACATATGGAATACTCAGAGTCAGATGCGCAAATAATTGTTTTGACGTCACTACAGGGAAATAACCCGATTTATTAATAAAGTAATTTACTTGCTTTGTCAGTTTACTGGTTTGCATGTTAACAGGGAAAACTGGTTATTTCAATAAGCAGATAAACGTGCTCATTGTCAAGTGCTCCAAACAGGATACTAAAGGAGATTATATTACATATGAAAGGTCCTTACTTTGATGGGAAAATGCATACTTTTGAGTAAATAGTCATATAGATATAATAATCTTGAATAATATTTAGGATTGATAGTTTGCAAATTGGACACAGTGTCGCCATGACTTACTGTGTCCAATGTAAGTCATGGCGACACTGTGTCCAATTTGCAAACTATCAATCCTAAATATTATTCATACATACTCGCATACATACATATGCGAGTATGTATGTACTCGCATACATACTCGCATATGTTTGCGAGTTTATATATTGCAATTCTGCGAAAAAAGTCAGAATTGCACAATATAAAGTCAGAATTGCGTGATAAAAACTCAGAATTGTGACTTTGTATATAATTCTGACTATAACACACAATGCACAATTGTGACTTTTTAACTCACCATTCTGACTAACACACAATTGCAAGTTTAAATCTCACAATTTTGAGAAAAAAGGTCAGAATTGTGACTTTATATCTCACAATTCTGATTTTATAACACAATTCTGACTTTTTATATTGTGAAATTCTGACTTTATATCTCACAATTCTGACTATAACACACAATTCTGACTTTTTAACTCGCCATTCTGACTAACACACAATTGCAAGTTTAAATCTCACAATTTTGAGAAAAAAGGTCAGAATTGTGAGATAAAAAGTCTCAATTACCTTTTTAATTTTTTTATTTAGTGGCGGAAGAAAGCTGATAAACTGATAAATGAGTGTTATTACAGTTTTATTAAAGTGTTATTAAATTATTAGTGTTTTTAAAGATTAACTTTAAAGTGAGCGCTAGAATGTTATCTACATGGAAAAATTAGGGCAATGCGAATGCACAGTTAAATATCCACTTACACATAAATACCTTTTTAATTATAGGATAATGAATACATTAATGTTTGTCATTTATAGTTTATCTTTATTCAGAACAGAAACTAAAGAGCATATCCTGTCGGCCGTATTTGTTGCGTGTTTTGAGGTAATCTTGCATGGTTAAAGTTTAGTGTGACCGCACCTTAACTCTCCTTTTTTAAGCTAATGAATAATGAGCGTCTACAGATTGTACATCAGTCCAGTGGGAGTTGTACAAATCCTCGCTCTTCCCCACAGCTGGTTTACATCAAGATTATGAAGACAAAGTGCAAGCTGTGTAATTACTTCACAAGACCACACCATAGACTCACCACAGCCAAGCTCTCCACTGAAACTAATTACATCTTACTAGTACACAGTTTGTTTCTTTAAAGGAGGGTTTGATCTATACATCCATCCATCCTTCTGTTTCTCCAGCTCATGCAATGAAAGTTTTACTGCTGCGATCAGCACATGCACATTCATACGTCCTGAACTCATTAATGTATTGTTTTAGATTTAGTAAAAGTTTAGTGTTGAAGATTGCTGATACAACAGACTCAGGCCTCAGGGAGGAGGAAAGAGTTTGCATAAGCTCTATTTATATCAAAATCTCCTCCGCGCTTTTTTTAAAAACCCATCAAATGCGACAGTGCATTTCATATGATTGCATCTCAGGGTTTGTAGATTAGGGGCCGCAGCGCTCTGAATCCGAAACCACAGCAGGTCTGAGAACGATGCCAAAAAATCCATATGGCCAAAGTGGGCTTAAGTTCAAAAAGTCCTATTTGATGTAGTTGAAAGAGAGCCGCTAGGAACAGTAAACTTTTCAAAAGTTCAAGATCAATGGGATGTGTGTATTCTTTTTTGTACTTTTTTTTAGAGTTGATAAAGGTGACACAGCGCCGTCTATCACTAACTCTTACCTTTTAAAAAAATAAATAAAAAATCCTTTTGAATATGAAATAAATATGATGTTCATGACCATCTAATCTTGTCAAAAAAAGGATGCAGTGGACACACAGGTGCTTTTTTTGTGCCTTACGAGCATTTATCATGATTACCATAGTTTTCACCAAAATAATACTACAGTTATTTGTAATACAGTATGAAATTATTATTATTATTATTATTATTATTGATGGACAACTTACAGAAATTATTGAAGCTTCTTACACTTTTTTAAAAATGATGCTATATAAATTGATTGTGATACTGTGCTGTATTAACAAATAATAATGCAAGCAACAATTAAAGGATTAGTTCACTTTTAAATAAACTTTTCCTGATAATTTACTCACCCCCATGTCATCCAAGTTGTCCATGTCTTTCTTTCTTCAGTCGAAAAGAAATTAAAGTTTTTGATGAAAACATTCCAGGATTATTCTCCTTATAGTGGACTTCAATGGGCACCAAACAGTTGAAGGTCATAATTAGTTTCACTGCAGCTTCAAATTGTTCAACACGATCCCAGATGAGAAATAAGGATCTTATCTAGTAAAACCATCGCTCATTTTCTGAAACTTTTTTAAAATTATATAAGTTTTAACCATAAATGCTCATCTTGAACTAGCTCTCTTCTTCTTCTCCTCTATTAGAATTCCAGCAGTGTAGAAACTGCTAAGTGTATTACTGCCCTCCACAGGCCAAAGTTTGAACTAATTGTTATATACTATTGAACTAGCATATTGCATATAAAAATTAGTTCAAAACTTTGACCTGAGGAGGGCAGTAATACACTTAGCAGTGTCTACACTGCTGGAATTCAAATAGAGAAGAAGAAGAAGAGAGCTTGTTTAAGATGAGCATTTATGGTTAAAACTTATATAATTTTCAATTTTTTTCAGAAAATGAGCGATGGTTTCACTAGATAAGACCCTTATTTCTCATCTGGGATCGTGTAGAACAATTTGAAGCTGCAGTGAAACTAATTTTGACCTTCAACTGTTTGGTGCCCATTCAAGTCTACTATATGGAAAAAAATCCTGGAATGTTTTCATCAAAAACTTTAATTTCTTTTCGACTGAAGAAAGAAAGACATGGACACCTTGGATGACATGGGGGTGAGTAAATTATCAGGAAAAGTTTATTTAAAAGTGAACTAATCCTTTAAGGGGCCAAGCACAACAGAAGCAAACAAGGAAGCTAGCAGCAGACCAACAATGTCATAATGGACTATGATAGCAACTGAGACGAAGACACTGCATGTCAATTTTAAAAGTTAGTAAGACCAACAGTACTGTAGTTAGAACAAATGTCATGTTTTGTTCAATTATAGCACCACCAAGTACACCAAGACTAACTGTTTCTAAGATATTTATGGATGTTGTTTAAATGCTAAATCACAACGTTGCACTAACTAAAAGGCAAAACCTTGCATGTTTGGTATCATTGGGATCGGCAAGGATTCAGGAATCCAAGGAAATTGCTCCTGTGAGAATAATCACCACTAGGTGGCGCTGGTCCAAAACTTCTAAGACTCCTTAATGGTTTCGTAATGGTACGTTCATGCGTTCATAAAATACTGAATTTTACTACAAAGTTCAAAATGTCGCAAATTGGATATCATTCGACTTCGCATGATCCCCCTAATCTAACAAGACCACTTTTATGATTTTTGGACAAACCGTTCAGAAGTTATAAACAAAATTATACTTTTTTTTTGTATCTCTGGACCAGTAGGTGGTGCTGCATCGAAACATAGCATGTAACCTCTTGTCATGCTTGTGATGACATGGACCAAGTTTGGTCTGAATACTATAAAACATTGAGGAGACAGAGCCTTGCGTCTATTTTGGCAAGCGCTACATACATTTAGTTTGCACGTTTTTCGAAAACGGTTTGACAAATCAACTTGATTTTCACATCTTTTTGTCAGCATGGTCTGAAGATGATCTGGTTCAAATTTCATGAAAATCAGAGCTACGGCCTAGAAGGATTTCTTAAAAGTAGGTCTGGGACTGACCTCTGTCAGTGTGCCAAATTTCACAACTTTCCCGCAAGCAATTCTATAGGCTGCCATAGAAGAAGAAGAAGAAGAAGAAGAACGCCAACGGATGCAATAGGTGCCTACGTACCTTCGGTGCTTGGCCCCTAATAATAATAATACAAAGACACCATATTAATTTATTATAATATAAAGATGTTTGCACTTTATTTTACAGTATGTGCACTTGCGTGTACTTACAATATACTTACCTAAGAAAGTACTGGATAATATAAGGTAACTACATGGGTTAAGGTTAGGTTTAGGGGTAGGTTCAGGGTTAGTACCTAGTTATTTACCCAGTTATTGTAATTACTATAACAAGTACATAGTATCTACATGTGGATTAGGGCGGGAAAATAAAGTGCTACCTAAGTAACAATGATTGTAAGTGGTATTTTGGCTGAATATGTGGTTACCATAGTAAATATTTGTAGCCCTCTGAGCTGCAGGGGCCTCTGATGTCTCATAATATCCCTAAAACAGCATGTACAACTTGAATTACATTTGAGACTCAATGATTTTAATTGCACTGTGCCATTAAATTGTTCTTTGTGCGATTACGCCTGTGTGTCAGGCTTTGACAGTAATGTGTGGTGTTGCTGATCAGGGAACAGCGCTGACACTGAGCTCAATGTCACTAATATGTGCTGTGACTGTTCCAGGACGCTGGGTTTGTTAGTGAAGAGGCTGGAGAGGGGCGGAAAGGCGGAGCGTGAAGCTCTGTTCCAGGAGAATGACTGTATCGTCCGGATTAATAACGGAGACCTGCGCAACATCCGATTTGAACAGTAAGCCTCTCTCTGGAGGAGACGGAGAGACCGTCTTCACCTCTTCTTTCTCTCATAGCTGCTGCTCCGCTTTATCCTTTCAACCTCTCTGTCCTTTTCATACTTTCATGAGCTTTCAGTCTTCCTCAGAGATTTGAAAGTCTCCTCAGTCTTGCCGTCAACCTTCACAATATTCTTTCATCTCATCTCTTGCTAACTAAACAAAGAAAACATCTCTGTTCAAAGCTTGCAGAAGTTGTCTGCATGTGGATCAGTTGGAGCAATAGAGGTTATTGAAAGGTTGATAAATTTTCCTTGATTTCCTCGACGTTTGATGCACTATGATACTGTTATACTGTATGATACGGTAAACTACTGTAACTTAAAAGTAACTCTCTCCTCACTCCTCATTGCTGTTTATTGAAATTAACCCCCAAAAACGTGTTAAAAACTTTCCGACGTTATTTAATATATGATATATTGAACATAAACATGACTACCCATGTTCAGACATCAACAGCATTACAATGAAAAAAGAAAAGAAAAAGAAACAAATAATAAAAACAAACCTAATTATTTTTGTATTATCATTCCTAAACTTTGTATCTTTTAATTTATTTTATTTTCATTTTTTTTAATTATATTTATATTTAATTTCATATTTAATTTTTTTCTTTTATATTTTCTTTGATTTATTTTATTTTAACTAGGACCCATTTATAATGTTAATTATCTATTTTTTTTGCACCAAAAGAAGACCTGTTGGCAGTCATATGCAATGGTTTGGTTTCTTTTTGGACTGGGGAGAAAGTGTTCATTTCTGAAAATAATAGTAGGCCTAAAGGATTAGTCCACTTTCATATAAAATTTTCCTGATAATTTACTTACCACCATGTCATCCAAGATGTAAATGTCCTTCTTTCTTCAGTCGAAAATAAATTAAGGTTTATGATAAAAACATTCCAGGATTATTCTCCTTATAGTGGACTTCAATGGCCTCCAAACGATTGAAGGTCAAAATTACAGTTTCAGTGCAGCTTCAAAGGGCTTTAAGCGATACCAGATGAGGAATAAGGGTCTTATCTAGCAAAATGATCTGTCATTTTCGAAAAAAAATTTAAATGCATATGCTTTATATAAACAAATGATCGCCTTCCAAGTGGTTCCGCCAAAACCGCACTTTCGCATTCTTCAAAAATCTTACGCTGTATGTCCTACACCTTCCCTATTCTACTTACGAAAAAAAAAAAATGGAACTGGCGCTGCGTTCTTTCCGTAAGTAGAATAGGGAAGGTGCAAGCTGCACTAAAACTGTAATTTTGACCTTCAACCGTTTGGAGGCCATTGAAGTCCACTATAAGGAGAATAATCCTGGAATGTTTTCATCAAAAACCTTCATTTATTTTTCGACTGAAGAAAGAAAGACATGAACATCTTGGATGACATGGGGGTGAGTAAATTATCAGGAAAATTTTGTTTGAAAGTGAACTAATCCTTTAATCACGTCCCTAATAATTGCACAAAAAAATTTCCCACAAAATTCCAGCCGAATTCACAGCGGGTGCATGCACACTTACTATAGGATTGAGGTTTTGGATTAGGTTATAGTTATTACTGTAGTAACTTCATGTACCAAACACACAGTAAAATAAAGTGTTACCAAATGTAGTTGAATTATTGTTTTCCATTTCTCAGTAGTGTAAAGTTTGCTTTAAAGGGATAGTTCACCCACAAATGAAAATTTTCCCATGATTTACTCACCCTCAAGCCATCCTAGGTGTATGCCTCTCTTCTTTCAGATGAACACAATCGGAGATAATATTATGTTTAAAATTTTTTGGCAGATTTTGAAACCCAAAAACTATCCATTCATCATAAAAATAATCCATACGGTTTCAGGGGGTTAATAAAGGCCTTTTGAAGTGAAGTGATGCATTTTTGTAAGAAAAATATCCATATTTAAAACTTATAAATTCAAATAACTAGCTTGCACAAGTCGACTTGATGAGTAACCCCCTGACGTGATGTATGATGCGGGATGTACGAGTATCGTAAGCGTAGATGCCTCTCGCGGTTCAAACAAATACGGCTGGGCAACAAAATCAAGCTCCTCTTCTCTTATATCGAAATCCTCCAACATTTCTCTTTAAAATGATAATTTTACACTTCTAATTCATGACTGGTGTTTTGTGTTGCTCTGTCCTCTACCATCTTCCACGTTCATCATTGCATCATGCATCGGGTCAGGGGTTACTCCTCCGCCGCAAATCGATGCATATTTTTCTTACAAAACCCCATCTCTTCATTCAGAAGGCCTTTATTAACCCCCTGGAGCCATATGGATTACTTTGAAGGGTGCTTTTACACTTGGTTCGATTGCCTGGACCGAACCCGAGTTCGATTGCTCCCCCCCTCCCCTGCCCCCACTGGACTGTGTTCATATTATATTATTTGGGTTCGACACGCGGTTCATTTGCGTCATCAAACCAGCAGCTGTTTACTCCGTTGCTTAGTAACGACGGCACAGGAGAAGGTGCCAAAATGCATAACGTTTTTGAACCGTTGGTCTTGTTTCCAAAGCTTCAGTACACAACGGCACTTGCTTGCGTCTATCTGCCACGAATGTAGAACGCTTAAGGCGAGCAGAAATGAGATATACAGCTCTCTGCTTGCAGCACATCAGGAAAAGTGAGTGAAACACACACACAAACACACATTTTTATCAAATAATACGGCATTAATAGCGGGTCACTTCCGCGATTTGGTACGTTTGCATTCATATCAGCAGCAAACCGTACCCCAGACCACCCTTTTTAAGCGGACTCGGGTACGGTTCGCGGGTGCGCACCCGAGTTCAGAAGACAGTGTTCACATCATCTAAACGTACAGAACTCTGACGTCAATCGCCAATTTTTTGGGATTCCAAATGTGGTCCCCCTTCACAACCATTATAAATCTTGGAGGAGCAAGGATATTTTTAAATATATCTCCGATTGTGTTCATCTGAAAGAAGAAAGTCATTTACTTGAGGCTTGTGGGTGAGTAAATCATGGGATCATTTTCATTTTTGGGTGAACCATTCCTTTAAGGCATATCATGATGAACAGATTAAGAATATTGCTTGTAGATAAAGTATTTCCTTCCACATTTATCATCAAGAGCTTCCTTTGGCCCAGTCTTGGGCAGCTTGTCCTGGTCCAGATGATTGCATATGGCACGATGAGAGCAAACTCAGCTGCAACAGGAGGACGCCCACTGAAAGACACAAAGAAAGATGAAAAAACTGGACAGGGTTTGCCACAGGGCACTGAAAGGGCACAGCTGTGGGATAATTCATAATCTAATCTAAAACAAATTTACATACATCATTCAGTCCGCTTACACAAACTCAACACTACTAGTTAATTTCCCTAGTGTCCCAAAGCATTATTATGTTTTAATTGCTTGGCTGTATTTTTGCATGAGATCCAGTCAGGACCTTACATATCTGCGAGCCTTCATTGCTAGTGCAAATACGCAAACCCAACAGGGTCACCAAATTTTCAAGGATTAAACACAACCTTGTGCATTACATACACATCAGGTCGATAATGTGAGTGTAATACATATTAGATATTACAGCCTTTTGTTCTTCATATATTGCCATCCCCCAGAGCGTTCGACTCGTCGATTCGGTACGTTAGTCACCCGTAAACAAACTTGCGGTTTATGCTTCCGCGCTGTGTCGTACATGAAATTGTAAAGTCAATCCACAAGAGAGTAGCGTTTTAATCTACCCTGTCGCCGTTTTTCTCACACATGAGCAGCCAGCTGCTGGAATCTCACAGATGAGCACAGACCAATATTTTCTTTATCTCGATTTGTGTCTCTCTCCCCCCGTTTCTTGATTGTGCTCCATGTGGAGTTATAATTCATAACGATATTCTAATCTTATTGGATTGTTTGCATGGGTAAATATTTATCAGCGGTTGATCTAACGCAATGTAATGATGCGTTGATGGAGTCATTTATTATTCAATCAGACAGAGGGAGTTTGGTGATTAGCCGCGTGTCACAGCTCTGCTTGTCTGCTCACACGACGCTCGTTTTGGAGGCGGGTGGGGCCGCATTTGCATAAAAATAGATGGGCGTCCCTAAAGTAAGATGCTACTTGCTCTCTAGATGCAGAGATTGATCTAATGAAGAGTTTATTGAGATGGAAATAACTCACTGCGATGGTTCTTATGTTGAAGGAGAAACGTACACGACTGTCGAGCTCAAATTCCTCTGCTATTTCTTGTTCTTGCGTTGGCTCTGAGTTTCCCGTGTCAAACAATCTATATGCAAAATAGTGAAATTAACCTGCGATCCCGATGTGCTTGTCTTATATTTGTTTGGCGTTTGCAGGAATAGTACACCAAAAAAGAAGATTATGTCATTGTTTACTTAAAGGGATAGTTCATCCAAAAATGAAAATGATCCCATGATTTACTCACCCTCAAGCCATCCTAGGTGTATATGACTATCTTCTTTCAGGCGAACACAATCTGAGTTATATTTCAAAATATCCTTGCCCTTTCAAGCTTTTATAAGGGCAGTGAAGGAGGGGGGTTCAAAATTCATCCATTCATTATAAAAAATAATCTATACTGCTCCAGGGGGTTAATAAAGGATTTTTGAAGCGAAGCGATGGGTTTTTGTAAAAAAAAAAAATATTCATATGTAAAATTTTATCAATTCAAATTACTAGCTTCCGGTGGATGAACGTACGCATAATTCGACTTGCGCCAAATGAGTAACACCTGAAGCGATGTATGTCGCAAGAATGTAGGAGTATCGTAAGCTCTCGGGGTGTCAACAAATAGGGCTGGGCAACAAACTCAAGCTTTTATATCGAAATCCTCCGACAATTTTCTCGTTTTAGACTTCTAATTCGTGACCGGTGTTTTGTTTTGCTCTCTCCTCTGTGCTTCCGCGTTCATCATTACTGTACGTCTTTCGTTGGATCAGAGGTTAGTCTTCCGCCGCAAATCGATGTGTCATCTGCTGGAAGCTAGTTATTATAGTTAATAAAGTTTTAAATATGGATATTTTTCTTACAAAAACCCATCGCTTTGCTTCAGAAGGCCTTTATTAACCCCCTGGAGCCGTATGGAATATATTTATGATGGTTGGATGCATTTTTTGGGGGGGGGGGCTTCAGAACTGACACAAAAAAAAGCAACATAAAAGTGGTCTATTTAACTTGTGCACTGTATTTCAAGTCTTCTAAAGTCATATGATTGTTTTATGCAAGGAACAGACTGAAATTTAAATTATTTGCTGAAAATCTGCTTGCAATAGCTTTCAATCTTGCTTGTATAATTTTAGATTTGCTAAGCCAAGATGCATCACAATGGTAAATAAATTAAATTGTATTCTGTTCCTCATGCAAAACTAATCAAAAGTTTGGGATCAGATTTTTTTTTTTTTTATTATTACAGCAAATATGATTTAAAAAAAGTAACAGTAAGGACTTTCACATTGTTACAAAAGATTTCTATTTCAGATAAATGCTGTTCTTTTAAACTTTCTATTCATCAAATAATCATGAAAAAATGTATCATGGTTTCCACAAAAAATGAAGCAACTGTTTTCAGCATTAATAATTATAAACAGAAATGTTTCTTGAGCAGCAAATCATCATATTAGAATGATTTCTGAAGGATCATGTGACACTGAAGACTGGAGTAATGATGCTGAAAATTCAGCTTTGATCACAGGAATAAATTACATTTTAAAATATATTCACATAGAAAATTATTTTACATTTTAATTGTATTTAAAAATTTACAGTTTTTACTGTATTTTCAATCAAATAAATGCAGCCTTGGTGAGCAGAAGAGACTTCTTAAAAAACATTAAAAGAATCTTCCCAACCCCAAACTTTTGAACAGTAGTGTTGAAGTCATATATAGCATATGTACACATTTTCTGACTTTTCTGTTGCTTTTTTGACTGAATGATGAATGTATTTATTTTTATTTTTTTAAATTATGGTGAACTATTCCTTTAATAAAATCACCTCATTGCATTTAATATACTGTATAAAGAATAATATGAATCAGTTACTTACAAACCACTCCATCATTTATATCATAACTTGATCTGTTATTTATTTATTTATTGACTTGTCCAGGTTATATTGTGTATTAGTGTTCCTATTTGCCTATTTGTACATCTGATCAGTTATTGTCCTCATTGTGCCACACTTATGAAAACAGATCCTGCTTCCTGCTTCTAATACGTTTCACTGCTTCCTCCCCAAGGCTTTGCGATTATGGAAATGGCAGATAATGTGAATTAACCTTGTTTCCAACCGTACTAGTACAATTAGCCAGCGATTAAGCAAGCCAACCTTTTGACCTTTCCATGTGCTCTGCTTTTAACAATCCCAGTACTTAGGATGAGCCTGTTCAGTAATCGACAAAGAGATACATCCTCACTGAGACGTGTGTGTGTGTGTGTGTGTGATGTTCTCTCCCTCAGGGCCCAGAATTTGTTCAGACAGGCTATGCGTTCTCCATTCATCCTGTTCCATGTAGTTCCAGCGGTGAAGAAAGCCCAATATGAGCTGCTGTCTCAGAATGAACTGGGCCTTCAGGCTGGATCGGGGCCCAGTGACAGAGGCAGTCTGGTGGGAGGTGGCGTCGACTATAGCCCGCGGAGAATGTCCAAAGCGGAATCGACCCGGGGATATCCCACATTACCGCACCCTGCAGACCCTTCAAACAAGACCCTAGCAGGCCCTGTCCAACCCTCCAGGCCCACCAGTGCCGCTTCCTCCGTGGGCTACTCCAAAAAGATTGGCCGCAAATTCAACGTCCAGCTGAGGAAAGGTACGGTCACACAAATCCATCATACTCATTCACAGCGTTTCAAGGTAAATTACCTTTCCTATGAGTACATTTACCTGGTTAATTTAAATATCCTGGACCTCAAATGTAGGTCCAGATGGAATTTGTAGACTTTCAAATCTATCTATCTATTTATCTATCTATCTATCTATCTATCTATCTATCTATCTATCTATCTATCTATCTATCTATCTATCTATCTATCTATCTATCTATCTATCTATCATTTGTTCCATCCATCCATCCATCCATCCATCCATCCATCCATCCATCCATCCATCCATCCATCCATCCATCCATCCATCCATCCATCCATCCATCCA
>RJVU01068486.1:5088771-5120531 GCA_003731715.1 Anabarilius grahami
GTGGTTTAAAAAAAAAAAAAAAAAGCAACATTTTACAACTCAAACTAAACTTGCCTGTCAAAAATAGTTATCTCCTCAGTCTGTCGTCACTGTAACAGCATGTTTGGTCTATAGACAGACTCTTTAGTCCACTTACGCATGTATTGTTTGTTATATTTGCGTTCTAGGTCCGGAAGGGTTGGGTTTTAGCATCACTTCCAGAGACGTGCCCATCGGCAGTTCTGCCCCCATATATGTGAAGAATATCCTCCCCCGTGGAGCCGCCATCCAGGATGGGCGTCTGAAAGCTGGAGACCGGCTGCTAGAGGTGAGAAACACTGGAAGCTGTTGAGAGCGATGGGTGACATCACATGACCCCGACTTCCTCTTCCTTTTCAAAGCTTCCTGAACTTCCTGTAGAGACAATTCAGCATCAAATAGAGCTTTTCTTATATTAAAACAACAACAACAAACTTTTTGCGTTCACTGTGTCATAAAGCAATACTAACAACTCCTTGTTTTCCTGAGGATTTCCCTCCTTAGTCCATTCTGCTTGGTCTTTTGGAGGTGAGATGTCCATTGTTTTCCTCTCTCCCTTGTGAGAAGCACTTTCCTTTTTAGTTTCAGAGAGTAAATAATTTTAATAAAAGAGAATGGACAAAAAGAACTATGGCTGATGGCTGATTTACAATGACAGCCAATCAACAATGGCCATTTCATTTAGAAATGGAACAGGACACCTGCAGGCTCTCATGCCAGATGCTACCGTGGAGCCAGAACGTCATCCATTTGGCTTAACAAACCCTGATTCATCGCTTTAATGGAGTCAAGGCCTTTCAGAGTGCTGTCGGTTCACCCGGTGCCTTTATGTTGCCATAGAAATATGAGGACTACTTCCTGTTGTCATGGTCACAGTAATGTGACTGCATTTAATTGAAATGTTTGATCGGATATAATTACACAGAATGCAATTCGTGTTTTATTTGTTGCGTTATTAAACACCCTTTCAAATGACTCACACCAGCGTCCATAACAGCAAATTCTACAGAAATGGCACTTTTTCATAGGGCAAGCTTACATACTTTATTTAATAAATCTGATATTGAGAACATTATGTAGTATATATAAAAAAAAAATAATAAAAAAAAAACATATGTGAGGACAAAAAAAAAAAAAAAGTTGTTGAAACCTCCAGGAATTGACCGGCTGGCTTTCTGAAACTGCATCCCAGGCATGATGCACTGTTCCTGGGCACGACTTTGATAATGGCCTGCTGCCTGGAAGTCTGGAGAGCTGAGCTCCAGGGCCTTAACAGCTGATGTTTAAGCCCACTTAGGCTCACTCCGGTCGGGCAAGAGGGTTCAATTTCGACCGCAATGGATATCTGGAAGCATGAAACCTTCAGGAATTGATTGGCTGACTTTCTTAAACTGCATCCCAGGCATGATGTACTGTTCCTGGGCATGACTTTGATAACAACCCGCTGCCTGGAAGTCTGGAGAGCTGAGCTCCAGGGCCTTAACGGCTGATGTCTAAGCCCACTTAGGCTCACTCTGGTCAGGCAGAGTTTGACCAAGATGGATCTCTGAAAGCATGAAACGTCCAGGAATTGATGAGCTGGCTTTCTGAAACTGCTTCCCAAGGATGATGTACCCTCCTGGGCATGACTAAACCTATAACTGTTAAAATAGTTTTTAGTAATTGAAATAAAGCTGAGATAATGCAAAATATAACTATTAATTGAAAAACTAAAGTTTAATTTGAAGTACTAAAGTCACTAAAACTAAGACTGAAATAAAAATAAAATAAAGCTAAATAGAAATATAAAAAACTAATAAAATGACAAAATCATAAAGTAATTTAAGTAAACTTAAAATGAAAACTGAAAATATACAAATAAAAGCTAATTCAAAATCTATTAAATACTAGGTTTACAAAATGTGTATGTGACGATATTATTGTTAAGACAAATATTTTGTGTGTGTAGGTCAATGGAGTGGATCTAAATGGTAAGACTCAGGAGGAGGTTGTGGCTCTGTTGCGCTCGACTCCCATGGGAGGCACTGTAGGTCTTCTCATCGTCAGACAAGAGGACGCTTTTCTTCCCCGCGAAGTGGTGAGTCACACACTCTCACTCTCACACACACACCTAAATGTGCAACCATCTTAAAATGGCTTAACAATGGCCTCAGTAAAACGGTCTCTCGATATCACACAGAGTTCATATAGCCCCATGAAATGGCCTCTTCAACTCCTCCTCTGCCTCGGGCCTATTTAGGTCACATGTGTGCCGTAGAGGCAGCTGCCACCCGCCTTAACTCATTTTGAAGTCATTATTATTTCCATAATAGATAATTCAGGAGTGCAAATGAACTCCGGGCTGCCTTGACATTTGTATGCTGATTTTTTTCTTGGTCGACGTTCCATAAAGATGCTTCTTTATTCAGTCAGTGCGGAAGGTTCCCATTGGCTGTCTCAATGACCCGCTGTTTACAGCATCAGTAAAGTTCCTCCTTTGCACTTACAGGGTTCCTATGTAGTATGGTAAAGTATGAGACTTGATTTTAGTACTTTCCAGGTCTGCAAAAGCTTAGGAAATATGTGATTTTACAGACTATTGCCCCTATTCTGTTTTCTAAAATATAAAAGTGGGCATATCTAAAAATAAATGTGTCATACAAGTTTGGAGCAGACAGCCAGTGCTGTTTAGGGATTGTTTTACTTGACTGAATGAATTGAAGGTGCATATTTTGTGTTTATCATAAGCGAGTCTCTTCACTAAATGAACAAATGTGCACCTCTGCGTCACTCAAACCAGCAACAGATAAAGGGAGTGTGCAGTCATTTAAATCAGGTACTTTGCTGTTTGGTGTTCGTGCAACATCAAATCACAATTACAGAGGTGGATACGTATATGCAGGTTTTAAAGCGTTTTAGGTTTTTTCTCATCTCATCATTTTCTATATACATATAATCTGTGACAATGTCATTTTAAAACATAATATGAGTTTAAAATATTCAAAATGTATGCATTGAGTGAAAGTGTATCAAATGTAATTCTATATTAACTTGGTCTGGGTTTGGTGTTAATTGATTTGTATGAGCTACAGTAGCTAGCTATAATATTCAATTATTTGGCAGCGTAATAGCATACATAGTCAACATGTAACATGCATGTTAACAGTTGGATTTTAAAACCATTTTTTCAGATGGTAAATATGGTCTGAAATGTGTAGGATTGTGACAGTTTGTAGGATGAGCTTTGACTTCCTTTCTCTAGCTCAGGCAAGAGTTGATTAAAGACACCATCATGAATACACACTTTCACAAACTCTCCCGCTCGACCTCGTTTCTCATCAGCTCCCCCTTAAAATTCAGAGTTTAAGACATCCGAACGACAGGGGTGGGAAGAGAGAAAGGGAGGGAAGAGATAAACTGTTGGATGCTTCATTACTCTTATTGTCACATTAACATTCAGGAGGCTTTAGCTTTTCAACGCACCCGGTTCGGGCATTAAAGGATCTCAATAATCCATACAAGTATGTTCATAAAAATCAGATTACAAAAGCATCGCTCCACCGCTGACAGTTATTGCAAATAAAGTGGAGAGAGAGAGGACAGCGCAGGGTTATTGATGCTATTTTGTAGATGTGCGTGAGGGAGAGAGAGAGCGTGGTGGTTTAATATGATGATATGGGAAGGTTTTCATGTGAGCCAATCACAGAGCCAGACCATTAACGCATCACCGGGGGAAGTTCTAAATCAAAAGACTGAATGACATGCTCTGCCACAGCGACAGGTTACAGTCTAATAAATCAAAACTGCCAAGTTTTTGATATTTAAAGACATGAGACAATTAACCTCAAATTGCCATAATGACAATGTGAGAGAAAGTAATAGAGCAAAGGCCTTTTTTTCCAAATTGGACATTGTTGGCACAAGCAATGCTAACCGCTAACGTGCTGAGGGATCTTATTTATTTATTTTCATTTATCTGCGTGCATGCGATTAGCCTTCCAGGCGTCTAGGGAAATGCAGACATTTTACGAAAGCGTGCATGTCAAATGCAGTCTGGCAGAGGCAGTGACTTATTGATAGGGGCGTCAGCTTTAACCTTTGCTCACAGCCGAAGTCTGGTCCTGAGGGAACCGCAGAAAAATGAGCTTTGATGCCCCCGGCCGGCCCTCACCCTTTAGAGAAAAAGAGAAATAGAAGCGAGAGAAGGAGGCTGCACCACCGGCATGTTCGGTGAACTCCAAAGAGGCTGTTTTGCCGGAATCGATGAAGCGCTGTCTTTGGAGTGTTCTGGACTCTGGGTGAGGGGCTGGTGTTAGTTGAGTGCAATTATAGGTCATGTGCCACTCAAAGTGGTCAGTGTCATATACTCATGAGATTGCAGATCTTTAAACAACTGAGTTGTTGCTTTGTTTTCTGCTCCTGACAGGTAGATTGAGACTCGCTCACAAATTTGACCCATTCTGGGTCAGTTTTAAGGGCCGTTCACACCAAGAAAAATAACTATAAAGATAACTATAAGTCGTGGCAGTCGTGGCCTAATGGATAGAGAGTCGGACTTGTAACCCAAAGGTCATGGGTTCGAGTCTCAGGTCCGGCAGGGATTGTCGGTGAGGGGAGTGAATGTCCAGCGCTCTCTCCACCCTCAATACCACGACTGAGGTGAGACCCTTGAGCAAGGCACCGTACCCCCAACTGCTCCCCGGGCGCCGCAGCATTGGCTGCCCACTGCTCCGGGTGTGTGTTCACGGTGTGTGTGTTCACTGCTGTGTGTGTGCACTTGGATGGGTTAAATGCAGAGCACAAATTCCGAGAATGGGTCACTATACTTGGCCACATGTCACTTCACTTTCACTTTCACTATAATGATACCTACATTGGTGGCCAAAATGATGCCCGACCTAGGAAAATTGACATCTTCACCCTTTTATTCAAATACTGTTAAACATTTGTTAAAGATTTTGTAAGCATATTGCACAGTTGCGCTTGGAGTCGATTGCTTTATTTGTGATAATAATGCAATGAAACATGACAAATTGTGCAATATATTTTTTTGGCTAGGCTGTCATACAAAGAAATTATGAACACATGCAAACAACAAAAGAAAACCAAGAAAATATTATGCTTTTTCCTGTGAGCCTTTTGCTTTTCTATGATTTTTTTTTTTTGCAGAGTAAATAAAACCTGTAGCTGTAGTTTGCATTTTTTGCCAAATAATTTAGTATTTGGCAAAAAATTTAACCAAATAACTTGGTTAAATACCTTAACCAAGTTTAGTGTTTTGTTCTTCCTTCATATTTAGTTATTTTATTATTTTATAATCTTTCCTGGAGTGCACTTATAATGTTAGTATGCTTTTACATCAAAAATTGTCTTAATTTAGAAATAAAAGGCATTTTTCCTACCCTGATTTCAGCCCTCTGATTTGAACGCTCTGTTTTAAGGGGCGTGTCTGCTGAGACTTCAGTGTAAACGCCCACTGCTGTGATTGGCTGACATCTTTGCCTATGATGTATTACTCTCTCGAAAACTTTTAGCACATTTTTACTATTACAGCTCTCAAGGTTAACTAATCATGAAAAGTGTTGATTATAGCAACAGACATGTTGTTGAGCGCATGGAAGCAGTGATCTCGTTATTGCAACTCAATTTCTGCACACGAACGAATGCTTTCATCATAACTAAACGCGATATAACTAAGAGATTTGTTGAATAAAACGTGAGTTTGGGCGTGAATCCAGAACTCAGTCACTGAAAAAGTCACACTGTTTGATTGACAGCTTCAGCGATTATAAAGGAAGCGTATTTTGATCGCTTTCTATATATAATTTAATCACAGTTTAAATAACAGATTATTTTATTTTTAGTCCTGTATCGCTCTTCTCTCCTCCTCATCTCACTAACACGCCAGTGGCTAACGTTGCAATGATGAAGTAGGTGTTGATTTGTCCTACGGAGGCAGCGTTTCACCTATTTATAGATAGGCACATTCCGGGACGAGTCGTTCACTGGGCCTGGTGTCAATAAAAGCTTTTATTGGATTATCAAAGAAGGTTTCAGTTCTGAAACTTACAGGATATTCTTATAGTACGATGATCACTTATATATCAAAAGCTCAAGGAAAAGCTGCTTTCTCAATTCATGACCCTTTTAAAAATCTAAACTTTTTTGAAGTCATGTTATTTTTATAAACGAGGCTTCGTTACATCATAAGTGTTTCAAAATTTCAATGGTTCACCACTGGGGGGCTTGATTTTGGCAGTTTGATACATGCTCCGAACCACTGATTCGAAACAAAAGATTTGTAGAGCTTCGAAGCTTCATGAAGCAGTGTTTTGAAATTATTCATCGCTAGATATTATTGAATAAAGTCGTTATTTTGTTTTTTTGGCGCACAAAAAGTATTCTTGTCGCTTCATAACATTAAGGTTGAACCACTGTAGTCACATGACCTGTTTTATGTCTTTAGTAGCTTTCTGGGCTTCTGAAAGTGTTAATGATCTTGCTGGCAATGGAAGCCTCGCTGAGCCATCGGATTTTATCAAAAATATCTTAAATTGTGTTCCGAAGATGTACGAAGGTCTTGCGGGTGTGGAATTTTTCCATTTTTGGGTGAATAACCCTTTAAGGCCTCTCATGAACCGAAGAATGCACATTGGGCCTTTAGATTTGCCCACTTAGATGACCTGAAGTGATCTTTTTTACACAAGCTTGTGTCATTTGAAATGGGACACACAATGGGTCATGTACTGTACATCACAAACTTTGGGAAATCTACCAAGTTGTTCTTTGGACGTAGGCCATTGAAGAAACTTGTAAACAGGGCTTTGTTTTTTTCAGTTCAATAAGAAACATGTATACACAAACTCCCGGAAATTGTGCAAAGCTAATCAGATTGGATTTCGCAAGAGCTCCATTTTGTGTGCAACAGTCCGTTGGCACTCCATGAAAGTGGAAGCCCTTGCCATCTTAATATTTGCATCAGGTTTGTTTATTTCGGAATTGGTAGAGAGCCTTGAATGTAAAACAATCATTTGTGTTTCAGAAAGGAAAAAAAGAATGTCAGAGGAGCGGTGGATAGTCTGTGCGTTTGATGCGGATGGAGCAAATGGATGAAGGAATAGGAGAAATGATGAAAGTGGGAGGATCTGGGAGGAGAGGGAGGGAGCGCGACACAGCAGGAGACGGATAGGCCAGAAGATGGAGAGAGAGGGAGAGAATGAGAGATGTGATAGGCATCTCAGGGAGCCATCAAAAACTCCACCGTGGAGAAAAGAAGGGGGAGAAAAGAGAACTGACAACAGCGGCAAGGGAGCAAACGTGTTTTGACAGACACCCTGCACTTGATGAAATCTTACCTTGCCACTTCGGTGAGGCACACACTCATGAACACACTCCGAGGCCTGACAAACACCCTGCTGCTGAATTATTCATGTCAGAAAACGCAATTATCCGGCACACTAATGTGGCCAGCGGTGGCGTGAGAGCATTGAAACAACAAAACACACACACAAGCAATTCCATTGTGTAAACAAAAAGCCCACCGCGTTCTTCTGCCGGTTGTCTGGTCGGCACTGGCCGCAATTTATCCTTCCTTTTGATCTCCCAGTGTGCACTGCTGCGAGCTCTCAGAAGTTACGTGTGTTTGCCACCTCTGCTAAGCCACAGTGATAAGCAGATGTTGTACAGAATATCAGCTACTTCCCCTCCGCAAAAGAAATCACTCATTGTGAAGTTTTCAACCATACCAGACAGAAGAAAACAAAGGAACCAAAATAAAGAGGAATTACTCAAAAGCTTTGGCTGAGGATGAGGCTGTGTTGATTGACATTAGCATGTTGAGTCAAGTAACTGGTATCAACAAGGTTTCTTGACAGGGGATGGACACAAGTACCCTAGTACTTGAAAGTGGTAGAAACTTCAAAACATTTAATTTTGGGTGGTGTTTTGTGGTCCAAATTGAAACACAAACACTATGCGGTGTGATGGAATAAACAATGGAATAAACTTGTATTCAAAAGCAGCTAGACTGTTAGGGATTGGTGTCACGGATGACGAAAAGGCTAGCAGTCCAAAAATTAAAGTAGTCATTAATTTTATCCCTTAAAACTCATCTTTGATCAGCAAAATGACATATTTTCCTGTGAAAAAAACAACAAAAAAACGTTATGCCTTAAAATAGCTTGAATGTAACTCTATACCCTTGCTTCATTTAGTATACGCAGTCCCGTGAATATGCAAATTAACCACGCCTCCACTCACTCACACCAGCTTAGAGATCCACTCGGTCAACTTTTACTCAAGTTAGTGTAGTAAACGCTGCGCAATGGTATCGCTCTTTACAACGTCGGGCACATAACGGTAATTATCAAACAGCTAATAATGTGTCGCTAATGTTACACAAACCATGTTCCTGTTCGCCATCTCAGCCTGCCTTCTAAAAATCAGTATCCTTACAAACGCTTTTGAACATCATAGAACGTCAGAAAGGCATATAGTTCATCATAACATCGTAATATGCATAATTCACCCGCTGTATTGCTATAAGAACATGATTTTTCATATCAACAGAAAAATATACCGGGATAACCTGGCTTCTCTTGAGACTTCCCTGCTTCGTAGAATGGTAATGATATGCTAAAGCCCGCCCGCACTTTGACGTGATTAGTTACAAGGTGTTTTGTGACGTCAGAAACACTAGCAATTTCAAACCGCGTTTTTGATACTGTCTTTGGTTCACTGGACTTTTAATGAAAAAATTCTCAGCAATGGTGTTGACTTTGCACATGGTTTGTCTGAAAGTATATTAAAAGCACCACATAGACATACAACATTGAAAACTAGATTTTTTTTTAACACAGGGGGTCTTTACCTAATTGATTAGTGAGGTGGACTGTTTCTAGATTTTTCTTTAAAAAAAACATAGCTACAACACATTTAAACGGATGTTTTTGGCCTTATATCACAACTCGCACTGTTTTTTGAGCGTTCCACCACCACCACCATTGTTTCGCATCAATGACATAATAGTCCAACTTTTTATGTGCCTGGAGACCCCTGTGTTCAGTTTGATTTCCGTTGGCTACTGTTAAGCTGTTTTTGAACACAAGAATGCGCCCCACTAAGAAATACAATCGACTGGGTTTCCTTAAAGGGGCCCTATTATGCTTTTTTACACATTCATCTTTCTTTAGTGTATAATGTTGCTGTTTGAGCATGAAAAAGGTCTGCAAAGTTCCAAAGCACAAAGTCCCTTATTCTCTATATCAGTTTCTGAACTCCCTGAAACGCCTCCGTTGTAGTCTTGCGTTTTCTTTCGGGAACAAACACGTCACAATATTCCTCATTTAAACAATTCCCGCCCAAGTCATATGCAAAATAAAGGGGTGGGGCCTGGTTGAGTTAGTTATTAGTGTGTTGAAACTCGTGGTTATGGTAAGGGGCGGGACATTTCCCAAACACGCTCGAAGCGCTTGACCAATCACAACACCCTGGTCCAGCTGACCAATCAGAGCACATTGTGCTTTTCAGAAGGAGGGGCTTCATAGAGACAGGAACTAAACAGAGCATTACTGACAGAAATAATGTGCTTTTGAACATTCAAAAAAAGAAAAAAAAACGATTCTAGTTTTCGATTTTGAAAATATATAGTTATGCACATGCATACTAGATAGAATGTGGCTAATGGGATTGAATGGAACAGAACACATGGCTCTTTTTTTTTCTTTTTTTTTCTTTTTTCTTTTTACATTTTAACCATCCAAATTATACCTGTAGTCTTGAATGCAGGAAGCCTTCAATGAGCTTGTTTCAATTATTTCATGGAAAACTTGACAGATCCAAAGGAAATCAGTTTAGTTTCGTGTTGGTTTGCTTGGAAAACTTGATCTCTTTTTTTGTACTCTTGAAACTATTTCATATGCATTATTTTCTGACCCAACTTCCCGGAAAATAACCCCATGAATGACGATGAGCTTTTTGTATTCATGTTCCAATAATACACCCATCTGTAGTCAATTGCAGCTCTCTCCAAGTTGGAGTTGATGCTCACGACTGTTGCCTTGTTCAATAACCACAACTCATCAATGCTGTTGGCTGCGGCAATCCAATCCAAAATCTCCCAGAACGGTTCAGATGACAGGGTGTACGGGAACGTCGTTTCAGCTCGGCACAGAATAGTAATTAAACACTACATTAAATTCCTCTTCATGACCAGTTCAGACTTTTCACGGATCCATTAGAGGCTGAATCTGCCAAGCTAAGAGAATCTTAATTGCGCAATTAATTTGAACGCTGATGTCTACTGACAGTTGGATTTATGGCATCTATTGAGGCCAGATCCAGACAAATGTGTGACAGGTTCTATTTTAATACCGCTGATGAGTTGGCTTGATATCCCGCAAGTGACGCCCATTTTGCTAGTCATCTGAAAATCTGCTGTTTTTCAGAGCTTGTTTCAGATAGATTATTGAAAGTTATTGTTATTGAGTTATTGTTTCTCATTTCCTGTTTGACCCATTTTCTCTCACTTTACTGAAGAACTTTTCTATTTTTAAATGTAGTTTAGAAAGATCTGGTGAATGTTAAATTGTTAGTAAATGACAACAACAATGCGACTTTTGTTTTTCTCAAATGGTTGCAATTATTCACAGCAGATAATATCTTCATTTCTCAGAATCACTTTGTACACTCGCACTCGCACACTTGTCTTTTCTAGTGCCAACGGAAAGGTCAGGTCTCGACATTTATTTCCCCATACAGCCATATTTGTTTTGAATCTGTTCAATGGATGTGGGAAACTTTAGTAACTCACAGGGGGAAGAAATCAAGTCAGCATGTTACCTGAACACTAGAGAGCAGTTGTTAAATTAGAGATTGCTGGATGTTTTGATGGGAATTGTTGAGGGAGCTCTTTTGTAAGCTCTGGGAAGTTGGAAGTATGTTTGTTACTGCTCAACAAGTGCCTCTGATTGCCCAAGAGCTTGCAGCAATCATCCACACGTAGCCTTAAAACACAGACAGCATGAGTGTGTTCACAATGGCCTACTACTTACTGTTTTTTAAAGGAAGTATGCAGTAGAGTTGTCAAAAGTACCGACTTCGGTACCTAGTCGGTACTGAAATTTTAAAAATGTGACGCTTTGAACGCTGTTGAGCTGATTCGTAAACACTTCTGATTGGCCATTGTGTTGACGCGCTTATCGGATATGTCTGTGATTGGCTACAATGATCAACGATGTAAAAGGTTATCAGTGAAGCTCTTCACCAAGTGCTTACACAGATACACACAGGAGCATTTGAAAGCAGGCGACCAGTCCACTGATAGACGCCTGCTTTCAAATGCTCCCGCTTTCAAAACGCTTTCAAATTCAAACACTTCCATGTGCTTTCAAACGCTGCCGTGTGTTCATTGTAGCCAATCACAGACATATCTGATGAGCGTGTCAACACAATGGCCAATCAGAGGTGTATACGAATCTGCTCAACGGCGCTCAAAGTGTCACATTTTTAGGTACCGAAGTCTGTACTTTTGACAACATTAGTATGCAGTATGCATGTCATGCACATCTTCTGTATGATATATCTAAGTGAAATGCACATTTTGTTTTGTATGTTTTCAGAATCAGCATGTGAAGTGTAATGCTGCGTTCACACCGAACGCGTCTGGGGCGTCTGGAGCGTCTGATTTACATGTTAAGTCAATGCAAACACGCGTCTAGACATCCTGCGGCACGAATAAAGTGTATAGCGCGGCGCGAATCGGCCGTTGACGCGCGAATGGCACGGCGCGAATGGCACGGCGCGAATGGCACGGCGCGAATTGAGCGTTCACGCGCCTGACGTGTCTGACGCGCGAATTGAGCATCTGACGCCCTAGACGCCCAAGTTGAAAAATCTGAACTTTGCCGTAAATTCGCGGCGCGTTAACCAATCAGGGACTCTGCTTTGGTAGTAACGTGTTCATGACGTGATCAGCGGTGGAGACCAGAACAAAGATAATAGTCTGTGTGTGGGCACCCTGAGCTCTATGATGTGTCATCATATTTTTACCGAGACAAGAATAAAAAGAACTTTGTCTGGAAGAGGATAAGAGAAGAAATCGGACAATCTGGTTAATTTTAAAACGCTTTGCATGATTTTGGCCGTTGATCATAGCCCACCTGCTCGCTAGCAAAAGCCGGCCGGCATAACCGAGGTAAATTGTTTTTTTTTAAACTTTAGTTAGTGTGTAATGTTGCTGTTTGAGCATAAACAACATCTACAAAGTTACGACGCTCAAATTTCAATGCAAAGGGAGATTTGTTCTTTTACAGAAATCACTTTTTAAGGACAACAACAAACGGCTGGTAGGGACTACAACGAGCTTCTTCCTGGGTTGGTGACATCATAAACCCCAAAATTTACATAAACCCTGCCCCCAGGACATGCACCAAAGGGGGTGAGGCCATGTTGTGCTGCTTTAGAGAAGAGGAAGAGTTGTTGTAGTAGAGTGTTGTTGCCATGCCGTCATTTTACGCTGGACTGCTTCACAAAATTCAGTGCTAGATTTGCATAAAAGATTAACATGACGGCACATGCTAGTCGATGAGTTGAATCAACTCCACAGCAACTACATCAATTTATTGACTAACCATTCAGAAACGTCCAGTTGCATTCTAAAATTTGAGTCTCTCCTTCAGTGTCCGACTCCGGACGACCCTGGGTGTCAATCCTCATTTTGGCTGTGTGAGATTCTCCAGTTTTGTTGTTGTTGAGCAAGTGAAGCGTGAGCTATTAAAGCTCTGCCCTCTTCTGGAAAAGTTAAATGCATGCAAGTAAGACATGACAGTCACAATTCTGTATGCAAATAGGTCTAAGAAGACCAATTGAAATTTAGTGTGCAAATATTATGATGTCATCATTGTCTACATTTTGAATGCTGAATATACTTTGAGACTTGAGATTTTTAGAATCTTAGATTTCTCGTCTAAAACTTACAAAAATGTTTCTAAAATTGCACTGCATTGTAATGTATTTATTATAATTTAATATTACAAATGTATTATTTATTATTTTAATTTTTATTATGGCTGGCCAGTGCAGACCAAATTTAATTTCATTATTATTCAATTAATAAATGTAATTATTTTTATACATAAAATGCTATGTATAAAATGTATGTACTATGTATGTGTATATGTACTTTTCACCACAGAAGCAAAAACACCCACTTAGAGTAAGAGGATTTTCATACTATTAAATAAAGTATGTAGTATACAGCAGAGAACAATATGCATTAAGCAGTACAGTAGTGTTTCCTTCCTAATAGCGCACAAGTTTTACTAACTGAAATGAAAGCTTTTGCATGATATGTTGTATTCACAGTTCTGTCCAGGTTTGTAATAATTGACAGAGCTGTGATTTGGGTGGATTTTTTCAGAGATGGATGTGTTGATTGCAGACTGGTGTTTTCTGCTCCGATTGCTGATGAGCCGCCCCAGATACAGAAATGACACTCTAATGTGAGTTTTGCCGGCAAAAGGCTCTAAGCTACGTGTGTCCAGATCTGTTGAGTTACCATCCCATTTGACTGTTTCCATAGCAACAGCCAGTAGAGGAAGTGAGCTTGGGCAGGAGGGCACCAGGTTGATTAAGATAATTAGCCCCTTTCTTATTTAATGGGTGTGTCTCTGCGGTTTTGTCCCAAATTACAGTCCGTTTGTTTCGTCTGTCATAACCCTGACCGCATCCCCCCCAGTCAGATCCTTAGAGAATTATTAAGACGAAGACCAAACTTTCAGTTGAAGTCACAGTCTGACGGCCACGTCTCTTTATCCAGGGCGGCATGTTCTGTCTCTAAAAGTGGCTCTGATATAATTATCTGTCTGTCAAAGTTATGTTATGCCTTTAAGCCTTCATCTTAGTCACAATGAGGTAATTCACCATCTGCTTACAAGGTGTAAAAGCGAGACCTGCGGTCCTGTCGCTGTCCTTCCTGGCAGCTGTTAGCCAGAGTGTTTCATCTGAGATGTCGTGACGGCAAAAATGGGCTCTGTACCATGGGAACGGAGCCACTTCCGAGCCAAGATAGCTATCAGGATCTATTTGTAACTTGGCAGTCTTTCGGGGAGTTTTTTAACAGTGACTGAATTATCATGTTCACTAGGACCTTGGCTCTCTCACACCTGCTAAGAAAAATTCAGTACTGTAAGACCCTTAAATCACTGACTGTTATTATTCATTGAGAAAAAAGACAAAGAAAAAAACTTTTGAAGTCTTTGAAAGTTCTGAACAAGGTCTATATGGTATCTGAACTTATTCAGAATGATTTAGGTAATCCGATAACTTTTTGGAAGACACAAGAAAAGTGACGCATTGTATGTTCACAATTACATATGCAAACCATTTGCTTCCTCATACTGTTATGTAGACCTGCACAATAATTATATCAGCGTGTAACTCTGGGCCTACTCTGCAAGCCAGTGAAAATGTGACAAAGTTATTGCAAATTAGAATAATTATTAATTATAATCTGCAAGTGGTGTAGCTCCCATGTCGGGAACTAAAAACAAAAGTAACATAAATAATAATTAGAAGAAGTACAAATATATATTAAATATATAATTAAAGGTGCAGTAAGTGATTTCTGAGAAACACTGTTGACATTTGAATCCGACACCCCTCCCTTCGTTGCTCCACCCCCAAATAACAAACACACTATGTGACACAGTTAACCACTAACGGCCTGCACATTACACTGTGTCCTAACCAGACGCGATGCAATAACATTCCAGCAACAAACAATTTGTCTGTCCACACCAGACGCGACTATGAGACGTGATAAAGTCAATCAAAAATCACAGCCAATCAGAATAGCGCGTGGGCGGACTCTCTCTGCAAGTTCCCGGCACTTGCAGACGAAATGGATAAGTACATAATCAAAGAATATTACACCATTTTAACATTATTAAAAATACATACTGAGTTACTGAAACAATCTTTGTCAGAGAATACACTCGTCTGTTCACAATGAGTTCTTGTTTCCTTTCGTTGGCTGACGTTATTGCCTGTGCCACTGGCAGCAAAACGGATCGTCTCGGAATTGGAAAGAAGTGAGACTGACCTGCTGGACTCGGTCAAGACCAACTAGAACTTTTGGCGAGACCAATGACCAAGTCTGAGACAAGTTCGAGTTCAAATACCGACAAGTCCAAGACAAGTCCGAGACAACAGAAAAACGTCTCGAGTCCGAGACTGATAGAACTACAAATCCACTGCCTAATTTCCGAATTCTAATTTGCCTAATTATTCATTTATTTAAAAAAAAGCCAATTAACGCAGAAATTTGAGTTTAAATTACAAACAATATTAAGTTGATGTAATGATCAACATTATTATGTCAACAGAACTCTACAAAATAATGTTTGCAACTGAAAAGATTTAATTAAAACAATAAATAATTTATTTAAGTTGTGGTAACATATCCTTTAAGTTACTTTTTAGAGTGTATAATAAATGAACCGAAATTCAAGCATGTTTCAAAGTCTGAAACTACAATCAGAATTCAAAGCTGATTCGTATGTCTTGATGACATCCGCATAAACGCTGTTTTTGACACAGCAGGTCAGAAAACCTCCAAAGCGGCAAATGTGACATCCATTAACCGCTCATCCCAATCTCTTTTTCACCCAGAGCCCATATTTTTTTTTAGGATAGTCAAGCATCGAGAACCACTCTCTCTTTTTAGGCACTACGCCTGGCATCCCTACTGTGAAAATTACCTCACCCGTCTCCATTAGCCAGACTGGCACGCTTAAGTTCAATTGCTTGTTCGAACCCCTTCTACTCTCCTGAAATCATTCCCTTGTTTTTTCCTCTTTCTCTCTCTTTCCCTCACTGTTTGTCGTACCCTTCACAAGCGCTTTTGTGGGCTGCATTTAAAATGTGGCAGTTTGCGCGGCTGCACCACGGTGCAAATTGGGAAGCCAAGCACTCCCATAATTAAACCTAATATTGCAAAGTGCATTGGAAGACAATAGCATTCTCCTAGCATTTTTGTTTCACAAAACAGTTTTGAGCTACCACCTGTTTTTGTTTAGCGCTTTTCTTTTCTATCAGCTGTGACAGCAATTAGCCTAGCTGCTCATATGGAGCGGGCGCTGTTATACCGCTGTACAGGCCTGATAAACAAGCTAGTTTAGAGCAGTTTTGGGACATGCAGAGCTTGCTGAGAACATGTGGTGTAGTCAAGCACAGTTAGGTCTCAACTACAATGTTGTCCTTGTAGCTGAAATGTGTTTATATGTTCAACAAAATGCTGGTAATGATCAAAAATAGGCTCATTATAAAACATAGCGTCTGCTGTAGGTGTATTGTCAGCTTAAATATAATCAAAGTGGTGTTATATTTTTCAGTTTCCTCATTTGACCTTGTATTGGGAATTTGGTTCCTTGTGAAAATATGTGTAGATGAGGTGTTTGACTTCACTTCTCCAAGTATTCGTGTCACCTTCACTTTAGGTGCTGACGGTTCTTTCGCTCCTGGCTTCCTCTCTAAGCTTTGAATATCTCATCTAATCTCTTTCTCTCTCTCTTTCTTGGGTCTTCAGGTCTAATTGTACCTGAAAGTCTTGAATGTGCATTAGTCGGAGGTGTTTAATATGCAGTCTTTATCAGAAGGTGGTGGGCCAAAGAAACAGTGGTGAGGAATTTCATGTTACTATACTTATCATGCACAGGCCTTCTTTGCAATTACATACTTCACTGATTTCTTTTAGCCTCTTAAATTCATTTCCAATGACCTTTATTTCGTTGCCCTGTTTGGGCGAGAAAGTTTCAGCCTTGCTAATTGTTTCAAACCTTCGCAGCAGTTTGAAGCCAGAGAGCAAAATGTATATTCTCATTTCTTTCGTTTAATTTTTTTTTTATTCATTCCTTCTTTTCCTCCATTATTTTGTTCATTCTTTCTTTAGTTTCTTTGTTAATTATTATTATTTTTTTTAAATATATGAAATGGGAGTAAAAATTATATTTGAATGCTTTTGCGTTCTCTCGCAAATGTTCTGCATTTCCCTTTGAAACGTTGAAAATGCAAAAGCATTGACATATATTTTGTTTTTGCTTTTGTTACTTTGTTGTTGTTGTTTTTTTGTTTGGTCGTCCTTACGTTTTGTTTTTCACTCAATTGTTCAGTCTTTTTTTTAGTTGTTTACTTTGAATTTGTTTGGTCTTTTGCTTTCGGTTTGCATGTTTGTTTGTTTGTTTGTTCAATGATCTATTCTTTCTTCTGTTAGTTGTTTTGAAAGTGTTTATTTCTTGTTTTTTTCTTTCATTAGATCTTATGATTGTTCATTTGTCGCTTTCATTCGTTTATTCATATTTTTTTGTTTGTTAAATAGTTTTTTTTGTTTGTTTGGTCATCCTCTCATTTGTTTTTGTTTTTCTGTCTTCATGTTTGTTCGTTCTTTTTGTTAGTTGTTTATTTTGTGTTTGGTCTTTGGTTTTTGGTTTGTATGTTTGTTTGTTTGTTTGTTCGTTCAATAATCTGTTCTTTCTTCTTTTAGTTGTTTTGAAAGTGTTTATTTCTTGTTTTTTTTCTTTCATTAGATCTTATGTTTGTTCATTTGTCGCTTTCATTCGTTTATTCATAATTTTTTGTTTTATTCATTTTTTTTTTTTTTTTGGTCGTCCTCTCGGTTTTTTTTGTCTTCGCTCAATGTTTTGTTAATTCTTTTTGTAAGTTGTTTACTTTTAATGTGTTTAGTCTTTTGTTTTTGGTTTGTATGTTTGTTTGTTTGTTCATTCAGAAATATATTCTTTCTTCTGTTAGTTGTTGTGAAAGTGTTTATTTCTTGTTTTTTCTTTCATTAGACCTTATGTTTGTTCATGTATTGCTTTCATGTGTTTATTCATATTTTTTATTTATTTGTTACATAGTTTTTTGTTTTTTTTGTTTTGTTACTTTGTTGGTTTTTTGTTTGGTCTTCCTCTCGTTTGTTTGCTTTTTATGTCTTCACTTAATTGTTTTTTTTTGTTAGTTGTTAATTTTAAACGTGTTTAGTCCTTTGTTTCTGTTTTGTTTGTGTTTATTTAAGTTTTTTCTTTCATTAGATCTTTTGTTTGTTCTTTGTTTCTTGCTTTCTTTCATTTGTTCATAATTTTTAGTTTTTAGTAAGTTTTTTCTTTGTTTCTCTCTCTTTTGTCTCTGCCTGTCCATCCATTTTCTTTCTTTCTTTCTTTCTTTCTTTCTTTCTTTCTTTCTTTCTTTCTTTCTTTCTTTCTTTCTTTCTTTTTCTTTCTTTCCTTCCTTCCTCTGTCTCTCTCTCTCTCTCTCTCTGCAATCTGTCTCTCATCAGTCCCAATGGAGTGAGAGTGAATGGTAGACGTCTGCTCTTCTCTCTCTCTCTCTCTCTGTTTGTACTGTGTTCAGACGCTGTGTTATCTCTCATGGGCTCTTCTCTTCATTGTCTGTGCACTGACAGTATAATTCAAGCTCACTCTGGAAACAAAAGCATGTAATGAATGCACACCNATTTAAGTTTTTTTCTTTCATTAGATCTTTTGTTTGTTCTTTGTTTCTTGCTTTCTTTCATTTGTTCATAATTTTTAGTTTTTAGTTAGTTTTTTCTTTGTTTCTCTCTCTTTTGTCTCTGCCTGTCCATCCATTTTCTTTCTTTCTTTCTTTCTTTCTTTCTTTCTTTCTTTCTTTCTTTCTTTCTTTCTTTCTTTCTTTCTTTCTTTCTTTCTTTCTTTTTCTTTCTTTCCTTCCTTCCTCTGTCTCTCTCTCTCTCTGCAATCTGTCTCTCATCAGTCCCAATGGAGTGAGAGTGAATGGTAGATGTCTGCTCTTCTCTCTCTCTCTCTCTCTCTGTTTGTACTGTGTTCAGACGCTGTGTTATCTCTCATGGGCTCTTCTCTTCATTGTCTGTGCACTGACAGTATAATTCAAGCTCACTCTGGAAACAAAAGCATGTAATGAATGCACACCATCCAGTCTGCTTATGAATGAATTAATTACTCCCGAGCACAATGGGCCAGGTCGAGCTGGATGCGCCTCTTATAATGTGAGGCATTTCCCTCTGTCAGTGTGTGAAAGAAATTTACAGTGTTGTGAAGGCTTGTGAAAATGAACCAGCTGTTTGTAACACAATTTCAGACCTTAAAGCAAACTGTTGCATATTATAAATCTTAATAGTGACTCTGAGGTCAGAGACTGGCAGCCTGTAGCACTGGCTTACAGGTACTTCTTTCAAAATGACTTAAAGCACCGTATTGCTGGTTTTGCCTTTGCTCAAGACCCCAAGTCACTCCAGGAGGATTATACCTGTTATAATCAGTACTGCTCGCTATAATGCAAACAGTACTACAACTTCTGCACAAACAAACCTCTAAAGGTGCGGTCATTTTTAATGTTGTTCATCAAATGTTCACACTCATAATCGAGTGATTTGAATAAGAATCTGCATGATTTGGGAGTTGAGCACATGCATATTTCACAACTGGCAAAGTTGGTCATGCAGACTCGCCGTGTTGAGCAACAGAAAGCGGCTTGGTTTGACAAAGATTTGGAATTTGACAATTCACAAGAATATCCCTAATTTGACTGCACCTTAAGTATCAAGGTAATTATAATTGTAATGTTTGCCCCACACATTTATGCTATGCTTTTATGATCTCAAGTCATGCAAACTGTTGAGGAAAGGTGTGCTATTACTTTTCACGAACAGGTTAATTTGTTCATTCATTCATTCATTTAGACATTTGTTCATTCATTGAGGATTTTTTTTCCACTTATTTCTTTTGTTTGTTCTTCATTACTTTATTAGTTTGATAGATATTTAATTGCTAAGTGTTTTATTCATTCTTTCTCACATTAATTTGTTTATTTGTTCACTTGTTTTGTTTTGCTTTGTTATCCATTCCGAATTGTATTACACCTCTTGCTTTGTGATGGCAAGTTTTGGACATACAAGCAGCTCTCACATTTCTTAGGAAAATGTTAAAATGTGTTTTAAAATTGTCTGAATTGACTAAATTATTAGTTTAGTTGTGTTTGGTATTTAGTTTATGACAAGGCTCATATATAACATAATTAGTCACATTCCCTGTCAGTTTGACTCCGATTGATCGATTGACTGATTGATATAATCTTGGAGCTTTCTCTCTTCCTTTTAATTTATCACCACAAATACTACTACTGCAGAGTACAATGTAAAACCCGAATAAGTTGGCAAAACTCAAAAATGTGAGGCAATCAGTTGCCTCAATTTTTTAAAGTTAAGAAATTCAAAGTTTAAGTAAGCAGATTTGGCAGATTTTTATTTTGCACTCATACATTTTAATTGTTCTTAACTTGAAATGTTTGAGTACATTAATTCATTCATTCATTTAACTTAAAATGTTCATGTAACCTCAGTTTAAACATTTTTATTAGTGTAAACTTAGCTAGCAATAACAAGCTAATTCAGAAAATGCTAACTTGCTAATTTGCTAACATGTTAACAATAGCATGGTATAGCTGAATGAGTGCAGAAATATAAAGCTTTTAACATACTTCCTCTCAAACCAAGCCGCATTCGCCACTTGTCACCATGATAGTAACTCTCAAAAAACTCACATTAACAGAAACTCTTCTAAATTAGCATAACAAAACAATCACTTCTAAATATTCCACTTAACATTAATCTTGCACAAAAAACTTTATTTAACACTTAATTTTAACATTTACTCTCCCTTTTGTGTGCCATGGGCAAAGCATGCTGGGAAATAGAAATCCTAGGCCAGTTTCAGTTAAACTTAAGTTAGTCTAAATGAAAAGAAATGAGTTCATACAACTCAAAACAATGAAACAGTTCAGTTTACTTAAAATATGTCAGTGTTGTGAACTCAAAAGAAAAAGAAAGTTCTAAATACTCATAAATACACTTAATTACAACTAATTTGTTTAATTTAAGTTTGTCCTACTCAAACCAATTAAGGATTTTGAGCGTTAGGGTTCACAGTGATTACAGAGGGAATGGCACCAAAATCTCCTATAAATATAAGCTCATCTAAACAACTTGCTCAAAAAATTAAGGCAGTAATTGATAAGGCTCTTTGTCTTTACTGACAACTCTGGAAACTCCTTCAAGTGCTTGGAATGTTTCTCGGTTGCCATGGAGCAGCTGACAAAAACGGTGTTATCTGTCAAAGGCGAGAAGTGGCCTAAAACTCACAAAGATGCTTCTCCATTCAAAAACAGCCATGTTTCTATCCATAATGCATATCAGTGCTAGAGTGAGCCAGTGAGAGGCACTTCTTTGTGTCAGTCTAAAAGACTGATGTCCTTTTTGAGTACTTGTTGACTGCGTGATAGGAAATAAATGAGTGGGTGAAAATCACACGCGTGAAATCCGTGTTAGCGACCGCATATGAAGGCACTGCTTGTGTTCTTCCTGCAGCCTTCACCTGGTTGTTGGTTCTTAACCTGAGAGCTGCTATTGTCTGCTGAGAGCCACCTGGGTTGCCATGGCAACTGTTCGTGCACGGGATGATGGGGTGTGTGTGTGTGTGTGTGTGTGTGAGTGTGAGGTGTATTATGAAAGGAAGGAGAGATAGAGGCCTCACCTGAATGCTTGGCTGAATCTCTATAACTCGTCTCCAGCCTCTTTGCTCCCGGCGGCTGGACTAAAGCCAAGCACCTGGCATTCTTCAACTGTGCGTGTGTGTGTGCTGAATCTTTCTTAAAACACATTTCTTTTGCTTTTAATGTATAAAAGTGCTACTGAGAGTGGCTATTTCCCCAATGAATCACTCTTTTAAAGACTTCCCTGATGGAAAATGCTGGTTTTGGACTATGGTAGCTGGACTGTTGCTGGTCCAAAGCGGTGTATTAGCTGTGACCAAGATGATCTAGGTTGAGACTAGGTCCACTTGATCATAGACAAGTCAGAAACGATTACGATGTCCAAATTCTGCCTTTGCACATTATACGCACACTATACGCACACTATTTGCTTCATAAAGCTGGTTTTAATTGGATTTTCCAACAATGTAAATATGAAATATTTTGTTCACTGATATGGAAGTGTATTTACCCCAAGGTGCTGTATATCATGGGTTTGATTCTACACTGTGGTTTGATTTTCCCTGTGAACAACAGGAGATCGCCCACTCAATGGGTGCCAAGGCAATTCTCCTTAGAAACCACTGTAAACATCCTGTTTAATGAGTCATGTGATCCTGCTGTGTTAATCTCTCCAACTCTCAAAGCACTTTATAATTAATCTGCAAGGCTATATTGTGTTTGCTTATTGTGTTCATATTATATTCATTGTGTTCATCTTTAGTGGAATTTTATTAATGTATCAGCTTTGATTTTGTAGTGTAAAAAGTGTGTAATTTCTACACGTTGCCAAATGGAACTGCAAAAATAATCATTGTTTTTAAACAGGTATCCTTCAATCGTGAACACTTTTCCCAACTATCATTGGTCGAACAGACCGATAGCTCCGCCCCAAACTCATACTGTTGAGCAATGTCGGGCTAATCGGGATACTCAAAGAGCCAGCAATATTTTGAAAACACCACAGAGACACACTGCATCTGAATATATTATATACATACTATATAGCATGCAAAAAATAGTATGTGAGCCGAGCAGTAATTCATAACATTCATAGTATTCATAAAACACAGATGACATACTACTTCCTGTGATGGACATTGTGAGGATTTGTGAATGACAGTAAAGCGACATAGCTGACACCATAAGTCACATGACAAGTGACAACATGGTGGATTGTGATACATTATTCATACTACACACATTCATAATGAACAGAATATACTTTTTTAACCATCACAAGGATTCAAACCAAATGTAGTACCTACTATACAGTATGCGATTTTGGACGCAGTGACAGTGTTTAAATATGTTGGTGGAATTAACCTATGGGTTGCTTACTTATAGTTGCATATTAAACTGGGAAAAAGTATTTTAATTCTGAAAAAATATATATACACTCTGCATTTTTACCTTATCAATGTTTTTTTGTCTTTCCTTTATCTCTTTAGAAAGAAGAACAAGATGATTTAATATTGACCCCGGATGGAACGAGAGAGTTTTTGACCTTTGAAATTCCTCTCAATGACTCGGGCTCAGCAGGGTTAGGGGTCAGCGTCAAGGGCAACAGATCTAAAGAGAGCCACGCTGACCTGGGCATTTTCGTCAAGTCTATAATCACTGGAGGAGCCGCCTGCAAGGTGAGGAATGGCTGTGTGGCATGTCCTGATTTTGCTGAGTTATTTTATTGATCCTGGAACAGCATTACTAATTTAATCATAAACACAACCATATCCCTACCCCTACCCATATCTTCTCCCTAAAATCAGAAGGAAATGATAGGTGAGTAATACTGATGTAGAAGCACCTAACCCTGGTTGTAAGCCTAAACTTGACATAAACTGTAAACTTGTCCCTCAAATCTGATTGGTTGATTGGAATGTTGTTGATCCAGGAACATGTTGCACTTTTTTTCATATTCAATCTTTACTCAAAGAAATATGTTCTTGTGTGTGCAATCATAGGATGGACGGCTGAGGGTAAATGACCAGCTGATAGCAGTTAATGGAGAGTCTCTACTGGAAAAAACGAATCAGGAAGCGATGGAGACCCTTCGCAAATCCATGTCCATCGAGGGAAACAAGAGAGGCATGATTCAGCTGATAGTAGCCCGACGAATCGCAGGGAGAGGAGAGGTCAGTTGTCTACTGTCTTGTGCTGTTTAGCTTTAAACTGTGGTACGTTTGCATTGTCAACATGCCCTTGTGAAACAGAAGTGCGCTTAATCGTATTGGATGTGCAATTTTAGAGTACTTTAAATCGTAAAAGTGTTTTACTTTAAAGTATATTTTAGATAGCTGTGTTTTAATAATCTTTTGTCATGCTCTAAAGAAGTACACTTATTTTGATGACTGCATGCATTTAATATAAACTTAAACTCTAATACTACAATTAAAATGCAAGTGCTTGAAAACATTTTTTTACGTTTATTTCCTGTAGTACACTTTTTAAAAGTATGCTAAAGTTGCCTTCCTGTTAGTGTGCTATTTTTTTTTTTTTTGTTACTTTTGTTTTACTAGAAAAACGAAACCCAAACAGAGCAACATTTGTGTTTGTCTGCTGAAGGACATTTCTGCAAACATGACACAAGAGAAATGCAATTTAAAATAGAAGCCACATATAATTAGGCCCAAATAATCCCAAGTTTTGTCCACTTTTGCCAATAGGTGGCGCTGTCACAAATCTACTTGTATGCGCTTAGTTTCATTTTCATACCTCAAAGCGTTCCAAAGATTCAAGCTTTGCATCCTCTCAAACAAATGTATTTGTTTTGATGCATTGCATGTGATTGGTGTTGTGTGAGTATATATAAAAATAACTTTTAATAATATCTAACCAACATGGTCTGAAGATTATCTGACCCAAATTTGGGGATGAAAGCTGAAGGATACATTTAAAAAGTATGGTGGATAATCTAGTGTAGCATAAATTGAAACATTGAACTCTGCGTGACCCAATGAACCAGAATGGAGTTTCAGTGGTGCAAGAGGGTTTGAGAGACTTTCACCAAAATTGCCATCAGGTGCTATTTACTGCAGTTTCTAAGGGCTAGACTTTAATGCAGCATAATAATAATAAATGAACAGGCAATAGTTCTGTGGCTTGTCCTTAAAGGGGACCTATAATGACACTTTTATAAGATGTAATATAAGTCTCTGGTGTCCCAGAATGTGTCTGTGAAGTTTCAGCTCAAAATACCCCACAGATCATTTATTATAGCTTGTCAAATTTGCCCCTATTTGGGTGTGAGCAAAAACACACAGTTTTTGTGTGTGTCCCTTTAAATGCAAATGAGCTGCTGCTCCCGGCCCACTTTCCAGAAGAGGGTGGAGCTTTAACAGCTCGTGCTTTGGTTGCTCAACAACAACAAAGCTGGAGAATCTCACGCAGACAAAATGAGGATTGTCAGTTACGGTGTTCAGCCTTACATTGTTCAAACCGGAGTCGACACTGATGGAGAGACTCAGGAAGAAGTTACAACTTTTAGAATGAAACTGGACGTTTCTGAATGGTTAGTGGATACATTTATGTAGTTGCTGTGGAGTTGATTCAACTCATCAAATAGCATGTGTCGTCATGTTAATCATTTGTGCAAATCTAGTGTTGAATTGACCCTCGTTTGTGAAACAGTCCGGCGTAAAATGACGGCATGACAACAACACTCTACTACAACAACTCTTCCTCTTCTCTAAAGCAGCCCAACATGGCCTCACCTCCTTTGTTGTGTGTTCTCGGGGGCAGGGTTTATGTAAATTTGGAGGTTTGTGATGTCACCAACTCGGGAAGAAGCTTGTTATAGTCCCTACCAGCCATTTGTTGTAGTTCTTAAAAAGCGATTTCTGTAAAAGAAAATATCTCCCTTTGCGTTGAACTTTGAGCGTCGTAACTTTGCAGATGTTGTTTATGCTCAAACGGCAACATTACACACTAACTAAAGTTAAAAAAGTGAAATCATAATCAACAACCCTTTTAAATGCAGATTATCAAAATGACTTTCTGCTGTTCTTGCTTCCGGCATTAAGATGAACGGTCAGAGTGACTGACAGACAGAATTGAGTAGTGTGTGAAGACAGGGAAGTTTGACTGCAGAAAAAGTGAATTAAAGTGAGCAGTTCTTATCAGACAGACACAGGAGACGGAGAGAGAGAGAGACAGTGACACTGGGGGTGTGAGCGGCGGATTGCGATCGAAAGCAATTTGACCGCTGAAATGCTCATGCTGATTTGTACTGATAACAGATGGCAGTATGAAATATCAAATATCAACTTCAAATGCCATCTTTTCCATCCCCCTTCTTTCCCGAATGCAATCCTTTGGATGTGTGTTTGTGTTTCTTTTCTCTCTTTTTTTTCTCTTTTTTTTTATGCCCGCACAGAGTCATAACATCTGAAAGCGTAATCTAACACTTATCTTTCTAAAGAATATACGACAGGCGCTTTGAAGCCTCAGTGTTAGGAAGAGATGAAATTCAGAATGATGACTGCTTATGGAAATGAGATGACTGCAGTCTCTGACCACACTCTCACGCTTAAAGTGGAGCGGATGATTCCCAGAGGAAAACGTTATTGCTCAGAACTTGCTCTTTCATAGCTGAGGGGACTTAATAGAGTTCTCGTTTATGTTTCTTTTAGGTATCAGATTTTTCTTTAAATTTCTTGGGAGAAATAAAAATAGACAGTAACAAGGCAATTGTTGGCTTACAGTATGAGTATAGAGCTATAAAATGAAAGTGGATACTATGACTCAGATCATTTGCTTTTGGAAATATTTGATGAGAAATGTTTAAATTTGTGATGCTGAAACTCTAGAGGAGAAGCAGGAGATTCACTAGTTGGTTTATCCATTAGACTGATTTAAACAGATATCTTGTGAGTCTTTTTGATCAATTCTTTTAAAGATTTGTTAAAAGAACCAAATCGCTACAAATTGGTGTTTACATGTTCAGTGAATACTGTTAAGACATTAAGGTCAGATGTACTAACAGCTTGCACCAGCCCAAACCCTCTTTTGGCATTAAAGAACTACTGTTGGGACTTACTAAAGACACAGTTCAAAATTAGCGCTGAAAAGACGTGGACTGAGTTGTTTTTGTGGCTGACCTTATTGCATATGCATTTGTAGGAGTTTCCCATCAGACACAAAATGTATAGGAGGAGAGTATTTAACCCTCTGGAGTCTGAGGCTGATTTGGGGCCTGGAGACGTTTTGACATGCCCTGACATTTGTGCTTTTTTCAGTTGTTCATAAACATATTAATGACACAAGTATCATTACACTGTATTCAGCATAAACTAGGCTACCATAATATGTGCGAAACATGCATGTACATGTTTATGTTTTTGAAGGAATAACATTTATACGTGGTTATTGAAAAAACAAAAAGTCACTGAAATAAGGCCAAAAAAATATATTAAATCTGTGTTCATAAGACTTCTGGGTATTGGAGGTTGTAGACTAGAGTTTTTGCTTCAAAATTATGTAAAAATTATCCTGCCTACTCTTTCATTTATAACAATACATTGATTTAGTTTTTGTAAGACACTTTTTGTCAAGAAACACAGTATGCGTGGAGGCGTGAATCATCATGAATAATGGGTCAGTTACACCTGAGAAGACAAAAGAATCACATAAAGAAGCTCTAATGAGCTGCATAATAATGAGGCCTTTCAGTCAGGTAGGCTGTGAAAAAACCGTCTTTGATTATGTCTCAAAGCTCATCATGGTGTATATCAAACATACAGAAAAAACAGCAATACTGTGAAATATTATTACAATTTAAAATAATGGTATTCTATTATATATTTTAAAATATAATGTATTTCTGTGATGCAAAGTGTCTGAACAATTATGTTACCTCTATGGCATTTCATATAGGCTTCTAGCTTAAAAGCATGCACATTTGGAGAAATATTGATGGATTCTCATATGTTTGTCAATTTTCTATACAGAGGAGTAATATTTATTCAATATTTATTGTCATTACTGTGAGCGCTGGATACTGTGTTTTCAATTCATACTTGCAGCCGGAGGGCTCTCTGTGCACCTTTAGTTCACAAATTCATCTAAAGAAGAATAGGAACCAGGAACTAACGGCATGTCTTCTAGAGATCGCTAACCATGGCTTTAACATCCAGATAAACACTTTTCAAGACAATAAATACACGATTGAGACGATGTCTGCATGTGTTGCCTCAGAATTTGGCTCTGAATAGCGCTGGCTCCGTGGGCGTGGCCGCATTAGCGGATAATGAGCTGAATCACGGACTTCTGACATGGCTCTCTTTTCATACAGATTACATAAACAGAGAATATTTGTTTTCGATTTGACTTACACGATTTAAAACCTGACATTTCTACATTTTTTTAGACGTAAGTCTAATGTTTGTGTCATTAGTATTCACTAAGTTACACTTCATTATCTGAGAACTATCAGATTGGAGTTCGTTCAGACGGAGATGAGAGATCACGCATCATGTTAGTTTTCTTTATTTTGCAAAAAGCACAACATTTTGTTTTTACTCTGAGTGTACACAAATAAAAGAAGATATTCTATAGTTTCAATTGATATATTACTTATGTCTCTATGACAAAAAATGACGGAGTATTTTAAGTCTGTTTTGCTGCAATGTGAAAAAATCCTACAAAATGCGCCGGCGCGTTACCCGACTCCAGAGAGTTAAATGAATCACGCAACACGATTTACTTGCGCTAGTCAATTTACTGGTATTTGCGGCATTATTTTATGCCCCCAAAAAAGCATGTCTTAACCCATTTTACGACATGGCTGCAATAGTTGCTGCTAGGAGGAGACACCGCAGAGAACTGAGAGTGTGTGGTAGAAGGGAGAAAATACTTTCCACTCGTATTAATTTCTTTGGAATGCCAGAGGAAGACATTATCTGAACATATCGTTTGCCAAACCATGTTATGCTATAAATATGTGTATATGTACGTGTGTATGTGTGTACATGTACGTGTTTGTCAGATTACATGTAACAAGTTGCGCCTGTGTTGACCCGCACCTGTTGAGCATCAGCTCTGCTTATTTGCGACCCAACGCTAATTTGTACTGCTCTTGGTAGATTGCGTTGGTCATTATGTAAATGATTTGACTGCGCCTGTTCTTTAATTTGCGCATCAGCAGTAGATCAGGCGCAAAATTTGCCACTCCCATTGGCTCATTTGTGGAATTGCGCTCTCTCGCTAATTTGCCGTGTTTAGTAAATCTGGCCCTAATCCTTTGATCGCAGTGCTATATATAATCTATTAAACCAAAGCACCCTCATTAGACATGCCGCTTTGATTCTCTGAGCAGAATCTTTGTGATGTCACACTGCTCAGGCCCTGCCCACAGCCACTGACTGACAGTCCTGCATTAATAACATTTACAAAATATCCGCTAGAAAATTGCTAGAAAAAAAGTGTGAATTGTGAGAGAAAATGTCCCTTTTTAATTTTTTTTTTTTTTTCAAAAAAATAAAAAATTTGGCTTTTTATCTCAAAAGTCTGACTTTTTCCCTCACAGATGTTAGTTTTTATCTCACAATTTTGACTTTTTTTCCTCACAATTGCAACTTTTTCTCACAATTCCACATTTAGAACTCTTTTTTTTTCCCCCCCTCTGAATTGTGAGATATAAACTCTTTTTAGATACAGTATAAACTCATACATTACTCAAAACCTGCTTTATAAATTCAGAATTACGATTCAGAACTTGCTATTANCAGTCCTGCATTAATAACATTTACAAAATATCCGCTAGAATATTGCTAGAAAAAAAGTGTGAATTGTGAGAGAAAATGTCCCTTTTTAATTTTTTTTTTTCAAAAAAATAAATAATTTGGCTTTTTATCTCACAAGTCTGACTTTTTCCCTCACAGATGTTAGTTTTTATCTCACAATTTTGACTTTTTTTCCTCACAATTGCAACTTTTTCTCACAATTCCACATTTAGAACTCTTTTTTTTTCCCCCCCTCTGAATTGTGAGATATAAACTCTTTTTAGATACAGTATAAACTCATACATTACTCAAAACCTGCTTTATAAATTCAGAATTACGATTCAGAACTTGCTATTACATGAAAAAAGTAATTACAAGTCCCATGCAATTGAGTCACATGAAAGTTACACTTCAAGCCAATTTATTTTTTATTTTTTATTTTTTTTTCAACAGGTGAGTTTCGGTTTTTCTAGAATTCCAATTTGTAATAATATTAATAATAATATCTCTATTCTTCAAAGCCTTCGCTCTATGCAGGCACCCTCATTTATTCATGAATGTGGCTTCACTGGCCACGCTGCGTTTGTTTTTGTGTGCACAATAGAAAATCACCTTGTCTATTTATAGTCTTTGTGTTACTTTTTGTACCCAGTCAAAAAACATAAATATGATGTCTTTTGTCGTCATTCACGGATGTACACACAGAAACCCCTCAAAACATGCAGCGGCACACACCAGACACACTGCTGAGCTCAAATCAGCCTTTATTAGCGTCTGTGTGGGGTTGATTGGTGCCGCTTGCTGCTGGTGCTTTGAGAGCAGGAGACCTCACGCTGAGATCCTGTCCCCTCACACACAGCCCATCCATCCTCTCCCGCTCTTCCCGTCCAAGGTCACCCGTCGCCTTCCGGAACGCCCGGGCTGAAGGTCGCTCAGATCTGTCTGTCAAATGAGGATGAGGATGGTTGCTTTCATCATTTTCATCAACTTTAAAGCAAAGACAGACCCCCGCTGTGGTCCGACATACACCGCAAATTGCGCTTTGATACGGCTTTCAGAGAGAGAGGGAAAGCTGAAATAGGAAAAAAGCGAGATGGAGAGAGTAGTGGAAGTGGAAAGAAGAGGAGAATGATGGGTAGTGAGAGATTGCAGGGGCCATTGAAGAAAATCAAGGATTGTGTGCCGGGGGACGGCGGCCCTGCTCTCTGTGACAGGCGGCAGTTTGCTATTGTCATACAGCAAATGCAGGAAAACAGAGGCCAGCATTAAAATGAATAAGATCCATCACTGTCCGCTGGCTTGGCTTCACACTATGTGTGTGTGTGTATGTGCTCGATTATGTTTGTGAGAGGCACATTCTGTCTCTAGCCCTGTTCTGAAAGTGAAGTGGTGTCCCACACTGTCAATCTAAAGCTGTTACAAAATGTAGCAAGTTGCCTTGGTGTCTTGCCGTACATGATCTTATTAGTAAGGTATTTGTAAATAAAGGGCCCTATCATACACCTGGCACAATGCGGCACCAGACACGATGCAAATTTGTTTTGCTAGTTTCAGCCCGGCGCAGTTATCGTTTCCAAAATAAAAGGATTACAGTGTTAAAGATTATTACTGTGTGCATAAAAATAAAAATGCTTTGATGGAATCCGGCTTTTTCCGTAGATGGTCTGCTCGCGCGCTTTAACCTCAAGCACGAGCAGATCCGTTTCCTCACTATAGACACGTTCAGTTATTCCGCTTTCAAATTCCACCTTGTAAATAGCGAATACGCCATGGCGCGAGTGCAACTGGCTTTTAAAGGGAATGGGAGACGTTTATTGCACGTTACGCTCAAAACACACCCATGACTCATTAAGAGAATAGGAACAACCTCTTTAGACAATATGCCGGGCAAACCGACCATTTTTCCTTAAACTAGCAAAAGTGGATCCGGACACGCACTAAGTGCACTTGCGCCATGCGCTTTAGACCATGCACTTAGATCGTTAAAATAGGGCCCAAAGTGTGGTTCTACTCCTGTGTGTTTGCATAGACACTGAAATGTACATTATTAACAATATCTACAGTATCAACAGTTTTTAGAAATGTATTTATTGTATTTATCCCTTGTAATGCATTAAAAAATAAATAAGTAAAAACTGTAGCTATTGCATTTTGGGGTCTGTTTGGACCCGGTGGAATATAAGGTTAGAAAACAGTCATAACATAATATTTTTCAACTACAACCATATTGTATCTGATCAGTAACTTCTCATGAGAGAATGTGCAATTGTTTTTTAGAATGTTACCACGTTTTTTTCCATGCTTTTAGTACATTTACACCATTTTTATTAATTAAAAATTTAAGGAATTCTTTGAAATGTAAAAATTTGCAAGAACTACAGCAAAAACCAGAGATCCTAGAATTTTTTATGTTTTATTTTTTTTTATTATTATTATTATTTTTTTTTTTTCCGGACCAGAATA
>RJVU01068486.1:5126645-5143442 GCA_003731715.1 Anabarilius grahami
TTTTTTTTTTTTTTAATAATTTCCACACTGCTCTTTTCCCTAAAAAAAGGTAATATATTGATATTCTAAATATATAAGAAAATGTAAATATATAAATATGTATTTATATTTATATACAGTGTTAGCAGATAATAATTGTCCCACTCAAGTGAAGTAAGTCAGTACACTAAGGTTAACCAATCACAATAAAGGTAATTATTTGCATATAACAGTCTTAAAGGTACAGTAGCAAAAATCAGTCTTTTTAATACTAAGGCTCAGTGGGAGGGTCAAAAATGGTCAGGGAATGGTGTATTATAAGTGGACTTCAGATGTGTAGAATTTGGCTCTTTTAACTTAAGCAGTTGTACCTATTCAGTGCCCTTGCTCTCACCGATGAGAGAATTAATTCACCCATTATGGGGACACATAATAAACTGTCACTGGCTCAAAAGCACAGTGTTCACAGGGTAAATTTGAGCAGTTCGACCCACAGCTGCACAGCCTCGGGCGCTTGTAGCCGTCATAATCCACTTGAAAAATAGACTGAAAATATGTGGGAGATGACAACAGATCTGCCATAGAAAGGGGCTCATCTCCTCTCTGTGCAACCGAGCAAATGAATGCCGAGAGAGAATGGGATTGGAGAGATGCGATAGAGAGGGCTAATGAGGCTGTCTGGGTCTCTGGAGAGAGTTGGACACAGCAGAGGCTGCATGTGACAGCTTAAGACCTGTAATTACAGGCCGAGAGAGGGAGAGGGGACGCGGGATTAAGACCTCATAAACAGCTTCAGGAGGCCAGCGGAGTCTGGAAATGGGTGTATATTATTATTATTATCTGTGTGTGTGTTATAGAAAGGATTAGAATTACTGATAATGCTTCTATATACGCAAGGAGATCTTCTCTCTCATCCAAGGTCAAGAAGGATTTTCTCAAACATGTTCTAATGTAAAATGTGAATGCATGGTTGTGCATTACAGTGATTTTATCATGGCTAAGGAAAAATAGATGATACATGGATGGATGGATGGATGGATGGAACGATGGAGCGATGGATGGGCGGATGGATGGATGAGTAGAACGATGGATGGGCGGATGGATGGATGAGTAGAACGATGGATGGATGGGTAAAATGAGATAGATAGATAGATAGATAGATAGATAGATAGATAGATAGATAGATAGATAGATAGATAGATAGATAGATAGATAGATAGATAGATAGATGGATGGATAATGGGTAGAACAATGGATGGATGGATGAGTTGAACGATGGATGGATGGATGGATGGATGAGTAGAACGATGGATGGATGGATGGATGGATAATGGGTAGAACAATGGATGGATGGATGAGTTGAACGATGGATGGATGGATGGATGGATGGATGGATGGATGGATGGATGGATGGATAGATAGATAGAACAACAGATAGAATGGTAGAACGGAATGGATAGATGGATGGAACAACAGATAGAATGGTAGAACGGAATGGATGGATGGATGGAACAACAAATAGAATGTTAGAACAATGGATAGATAGATAGATAGATAGATAGATAGATAGATAGATAGATAGATAGATAGATAGATAGATAGATAGATAGATAGATAGATAGATAGATAGATAGAAATAACAGTAGAATGATGAATGATGGATTGATGATAGATAGGACAAGACAATGACAGATAGAACAATTGGTAGATTGAACAGCAGATAGATGGAATGACATATAGAAGAGTAGAACAATGGATGGATGGATGGATGGGTAAAATGAGATGGATAGGTAGATAGATGGATAGATGGATAGATAGATAGATAGATAGATAGATAGATAGATAGATAGATAGATAGATAGATAGATAGATAGATAGATAGATAGATAGATAGATAGATGGATAATGGGNTGGATGGGTAAAATGAGATGGATAGGTAGATAGATGGATAGATGGATAGATAGATAGATAGATAGATAGATAGATGGATAATGGGTAGAACAATGGATGGATGGATGAGTAGAACGATGGATGATGGATGGATGGATGGGTAAAATGATAGATAGATAGATAGATAGATAGATAGATAGATAGATAGATAGATAGATAGATAGATAGATGGATGGATAGATGGATAGATGGATGGATGGATAGGTGGATAGGTGGATAGGTGGATAGGTGGATGGATGAGAAGAACGATGGATGGATGGATGGATGATGGGTAAAATGATAGATAGATAGATAGATAGATAGATAGATAGATAGAAAGATAGAAAGATAGAAAGATAGAAAGATAGATAGGTGGATAGGTGGATGATGAGTGGATGAGTAGAACGATGGATGGACGGACGGACGGATGGCTGGATGAGTAGAACGATGGATGGATGGGTAAAATGACAGACATATAGATAGATGGATGAGTAGAACGATGGATGGATGGATGAATGGGTAAAATGAGATAGATTGATAGATTGATGGATAGATGGATGATGGTAGAACGATGGATGGATGAGTAAAATGAGATAGATTGATAGATTGATGGATAGATGGATGATGGTAGAACAATAGATGGATGGATGGGTAAAATGAGATAGATTGATAGATAGATAGATGGATGGATGATGGGTAGAACAATGGATGGATGGATGAGTAGAACGATAGATAGATGGATGGATGGATGGATGGATGGATGGATGGATGGATGGATGGATGGATGGATGGATGGATGGATGGATGGATGGATAGATGGATGGGCTGGCAGGCAATGACACCCTCGCAGGAAGACAGACTGGAAGGGAGTGTTTTAATCCTCATGGCTAATCCTGTTTGAGAAAGCACTAGATTAGGGGAGATTACGACTGGATTGGGCAGAATAAANAATGATAGATAGATAGATAGATAGATAGATAGATAGATAGATAGATAGATAGATAGATGGATGGATGGATGGATGGATGGATGGATGGATGGATGGATGGATGGATGGATGGATAGATGGATGGGCTGGCAGGCAATGACACCCTCGCAGGAAGACAGACTGGAAGGGAGTGTTTTAATCCTCATGGCTAATCCTGTTTGAGAAAGCACTAGATTAGGGGAGATTACGACTGGATTGGGCAGAATAAATGGGTTGGTAATAACTCTGTTCACCTCCTCCCCTCCCAAACACTGTGCTGTTAAAGATCTGTGTCTCCCACAAGCACATCAGTTCATCCAGTCACCCTCTATTTTCTTGAAGAAATACGTTCCTTTATAAAACCCATCCCGTTTTTATCTCCCTCTCCTTCTGTCATGACCGTCAGATTTCAACAAAGGTTCATGAAACAAATCCTGGTTTTGTAAAGAAAAGCTCATTGAGAAGAGTCAGGCTGAGCGGTTTATTGTCAGGCTGCCCGTGGCACTTGCGTCAGATGAAGTTGTAATTGCGTTGACCCCTTCTGTGCGTCAGTAAACGTGCTGTTTTATCAGGGCCAGCGAGATAAGTCAGCAGCTCCAGACTTCATTAAACGTCTCATCTATATTAAACAGTCTAGTAGATTCCCTCCCGTATACAGTGGTTGTTTTCCCCACCGCAGCGCCACAAACGTCCTGAGCAGGGTGAGCAAGATTGTGCCTTGTGTGATGAACATCCTGCAGTCCAGTCTTGCTTGTATTTTGATGTTTCTAGATACTCAAAACTGTTTTAGATGCTATTGATCAGAAGACATCAGTCTCATTCCCCCAAAGCTCTCCTCAGTGAACAGTAGACTCACTTAGAAAAGATCTCAGCCAACCCTGCTTACCTGATCGTTAACCAATCTCTAGTTCCCCCTAGCCTTAGCCAATCAGAGCACGGTATTTTTCTGATGCAAAACACCCTATTTATCTTGGTAGATTGTAAGTGGAAATCCACAGCTGTTTGACAATGATGTTATCAGAGTGCTAACATCTGCTGGATCCCTTTGTATTTATAAAAAAAAATGTAAAAAAAATAAAATAAAAACAGGCCTACAGAAAGAGATGCAGGAAATAGGGAACATTTTGTAGGAAATGCAATGATGCATTCATAAATAGCTTTCCCATAGTTCCCTTGAGGCTTGTCTCCGGGTTCAGAGAGCTGGGTCTAAAAACACTAGATCTTGGTCTTCCTAGTAGACAGACCACAGGTGGTGAGAATGGGTAAGGAAGTATTACCGACCCTCATTCTCAACACAGCCTCATTTAGGAGAAGTTCCTTTGGGAGGAAGTGGAACCTTCTCTCGATCAATGAGGCCCCCATGGGGAAAGTGTGAAACACTAAGGACATGAAAGCTCACAAAGGACTTGAGATCAGACCACACTCGCTGACAGCCTAATCAAAAGAGCACAGTAACACCTCTATTACCACTAGCACTAGGGGACGAGATACTGAGGATGTACTGTACAACAGCTATCTTGGTTAAAAACCAAGATATTTTTTATTTTACTTTTTGTTTTGTTCACAAATGGATCTGACAAAATTTTGCGACAATTGCGCTTCAAGCAAGAATAACTTTTTTTTTTTTTGCTTTTTGTTTTGTGGTTTGTTTTAGGCTTGTTTTGTGTTTTTGTTGTGTTTTGTTTTGTTTTGTTTGTTTGCATTGTTTTAGACGTGCATCTGACAAAATGTTGTGCTTTAGTCTAATCGTGCTTTTTAATCTAATTTGTTTGAAACATTTTTTGTGCGTTTTTGGTTTTTTTAAGTTTTGTTTTGAACATTGTTTTGTTTTGTTCGTATTGTTTGAGGCATGCATCTGAGAATTTTGTGACAATTGCACTTAAATCAAGAAACACTATTTTATTAAATGTTATTTTGTTTTGTTTGTTTTTGTTTACATTTTAGACTTGCATCTGACATTTTTGTTTGACAATTGCACTGAAAGCAAGAACAACTTTCATTAAAGTTTTTTACATTTTGTTTTGTTTACATTTTAGACTTGCATCTGAGAAAATTGTCACAATTGCATTGAAAGTAAAACACTTTCATAAATTTTGTTTTAGATTTTGTTGCACATCAAGAATAACATTTTTATTTATTTATTGCAGTTTGATTTATTGTTTTAAATTTTGTTTTGTTTTGAGGTTTGTTTTGTGTTTTTTTTGCATTGTTTTAGACGTGCATCTGACAAAATTTTGACAATTGCAGTTAAATCAAAAACTGTTTTATTACAATTTATTTTGTGTTTTGGTTTGTATGTTTTGTTTTGTTTACATTTTAGGCTTGCATCTGACAAAATTTTGTGACAATTGCATTGAAAGCAAGAAAAACGCTTTCATTAAATTTTATTTTATGTTTTGTTTTGTTCACAAAAGCCATGCATCTGACAAAATGTTGCAACAATTGCCCTTCAAGAATAACATTTTACTTTTTTTTTTTTTTTTTTCANTGTTTTAGTCGTACATCTGACAAAATTTTGACAATTGCACTTAAAATGTAATAAAACAGTTCTTGATTTATTTTGTTTTGTTTTGTTTACATTTTAGGCTCGCATCTGACAAAAAATTTTGACAATTGTGTCTAAAGCAAGAAAAATAAAACAACTGAAAGATTAAAAAAAAAAAAAAAAAAGGCAGTATGTATTTTATATATTTTTTCCTCCTTCTCTTCAGGAGGCTCCGGGTAGCCCGTCTGTGCCTCTGAACTCTCCACGAGACGAAAATGAGCGACGGATCTCTCAGTCTCTGTATCCAGGAGAGAGCCTGAATGACAACCACACCCCACGACCCACCATGATGGGTAGAATGATGGGTAAGCTGATAAAAACACTCACAATGTTAGTCTTAGCCAAAGACGGCTCTGGTGTATCATTTCACACAAAAATGGCCAGAGATTTCTCAAACCAGCAAACTCCAATCTGATCCGCTGACTTTAAGAATTATTCTGGATTCAAGGGGTAATTGTTTTTATCAGTTCTTTGGAAGTTTCTAGGTTGCCCACGAGTAGATGTAATTAATAGATTTGCAAAAGATTGTGATGTTCATGTGATGTTCGAGAGTGTAATCTGACACACTTTTAAGCAAGTAAACCAGATGTCCTTGCTCACATGTTATTTCTGATTTCCACATATATTCGAAATGAAATGCATCAATTTACATGTCATTTGAAGGTCTCTTCCTGTCTAAAGAGGCTTTCACGCCAGGTAGTTATAGGAACTAGCCACCAGGTTAGTCCCCCGAGAACTATATTTTCCCATATGGCCATTTTCTTATTGCATTTCGACCTGCCAGTAGGAACTCTAAAGTGACGCAATCCATCCGACAGCGACGTCACTTAGGCGTGCCGTGATTGGTCGAGAAGTGCATAGACTTCATCTTTGGTCCATCTATTGCTGTTTTCCATGTTCGTGGAGTTAATTCGTAGAGTAAATTTATGTAAACTGTGTTTACATCAGTGTTAATTTTGGTAGCCATTTTTGATTTAGTCTTAGTCTTTATCTTAAGACGAAAATGCTCCTTAGTCTTAGTCACATTTTAGTCTTTCATATTTTAGTCTAGTTTTAGTCGACGAAAAGTCATCGCATTTTTGTCAAGTCTTAGTCATTACTTTTAGTCAAACTAGTTACCAACATTAATTTTGATAGCTATTTTATATCTAGTCTTTAGACAAAATAGTCCAAATTTTTCTCTTTAGACCAATTCATTTAAGCTTATGAAAAATTTGAATCAAGGTAACAGACTGTATTGACATTGCACTCATAGCAGCAGCAGCTGGTGCAAATGTACATATCCTCTTTCAGTGGTTCTCAAACTTTCTAGAGTGTTGTACCCCCTAAGGGATTTAACATCCTTTTGCGTACCCTCTCTTTTCCACTTAGACTGCAGTTATACATTTCCATTAAGGGACAAGATTTGCCTTCTTAAATCGATTTTTCTAGTGCATTTTTTACCTTTATAAATACCTTTGTAAAATAAATAATGCCTTAATTTAAAAAAAAAATTCAATAAATACAATGATGATAAAAACGAAGTGATACTTTTAAATATAACATTAAAACCATCAGTAGGTGGCGGTAAGTCACTGTTTTTTTGAGTGAATCATCGAGTCATTCATTCTTTCAGTATCAAAGCAAGCGGCTGTATTAATGAATGGATCATTGAATCATTGACGATTCATTCAAAGGGTCAGATTCATTAGAAACACAGCTTGTGTGCTGCTCTGCTGTGGCTTTCGTTGCAAAATAGAGCAAAAACACTGACAATACTGTTTAAAATGCACATCTTACCCTTTTTTTTGTTGAACAAAATAAATATTTGGGAAATTATGTATTATATTATATTCGGGCAATATTCTTGCTGGTATAATATGATCAACATTAAAAACAGTAACTCGCAGAAGGGTATGTTTTTGTATCGAAGAGAGTTTTAATCTTAAATCTACATGCAGTCTATGTCTATATTTGTTCTTCATGCTAGTAAGTACTAAATCCCCTACAAAGGTTATATTGTCGAGAACAGCACTAATGTAGCGCGATGCTGGCTTGTGTGGGTGCAGTCAGTTTTGACCGCGAAAGATGAGATAATTTGATTGGATGTCGTGTATATATGACATTTTACCTGCTAGAAATACATGTTCAGTTTTCATGTTATTTTAAGGTGGAGTAGAATAAAATTAACGGCACTTTTCGCATACGTCAGTTTGAGAACCACTGCTAAATATCAGCCTAAACTTTGGTCCCAGATTTAGTCAGTAAACGAGCAGCGCAATATAGACACTTTAATTTAAGAAGAAAATCTCAAATGAAGAGCGCTGAATGCCAGCTTACTTGTGTTTTCAGATCATCCGCGCTTCAGTGTAGAGAGGGCTCGTGGTTGCCAGATAGCAAAGATCAAGTAAAACGTGTTCTTTTAACAGAAAAGCTCTGATAGGGGATTTAAATTCGGGAAATCTGGCAACCGTAAGCGTGACCGCTCATAAAGAGTGTCTGTAATGTTTTGTCTCCTTTATCCGACAAAAAACAAAAAGTGATTTCAAAAGAGTGATTTTGGTAAAGTGTTTAGTCTTTTAGCCACATTTCAGTCTCGTCTTTTTTCGTCAACGATATTGCACGAGTAGTTTTAGTCACGTTATCGTTAAATGACATTGGTGTCGTCTCTCATCGTCTCGTCTTAGTCATGGAAAAAAAGGTCGTCAACGAACATTTTTCGTCATAGTTTTCGTTAACGAAATTAACACTGGTTTACATGGATTTTTAAACATGGCTGGTGCCGGTGTTTCATATGGCATGAGTTCGGGCCAATCAAAATTAACTTTCACTGTTGTTAGTTTCACTCAAACCATCCTTGTTCACATTACTTAAGAAACTCATGTAACTAAAAGTTGTTTCTACTAAAAATGAGTATCGTCAGCTTTACTTAATTAGTGTTTGTTCAGTCAACTTAACATTACTGAGTGAAACGCACAAATTAATGTTGACATAACTAACTGGGCAGTGGATCCGTAGTTCCCAGCATGCTTTGCAAGGGACTGCATTAAGAGAGTAAATTTAGGGATTAAAGTGTTATTTTATGTGCTTTTCAGTAAAGGGAAAGATGCTGTTAGTTTATGTTAGTGTTTAATGTTCAGTTATGTTGTACATTTATTTTGTGGTTACCATTATGCAGAAGAGTGGCGCCTGTGTTTGGGCTGTGAGAACTCATATACGCATGTTTATAGGATGGAATTCAAAAAATAGATAAAATGGAAAATAGTTAATTTAATAAGGTAAATTAAGTCAATAAGTGTGTTCACATTATGTAATAAACTTTTATGAATTTAACATAACATTATTAAGTAAACTGCACATATAAATATTGTGTAACAGTGACAAATTCAAATGATTTGTATTTACTCAAATACATTTTGTCAGCTTTACTTGAATTTCTTTTGTTCTTACAACTCAAACTAGTTGCATGGAACCACTTGACGCTGCTTTTTTAATGTAAATCCAACAATTCATTTTTTGAGTGAACATACACTTGTGCACTGCTAGTTGTAGTTCCTATAGTGCTGGGTTAGACCCTAGTAGGAGCTAATTTAGTCCCCCCAAAAGGCATTCTTGTAACTAAAAACAGTTCCTGCGGTACAAACACGCCAAAAAGCGGGTACTTTCAGCAGTAGTTATAGGAACTTTGAAAACATTCCTCCGGTGCGAAAGCCCCTTAATGGTTCTTGGTCAAAATAGCGGCAACATGGGACAGTCTTTATGGAGATAAAGACTATGCAAAACTATGGATACACACATGCGCACACACACACACACACACACACTGTCTGTATATGTCATGACCTTTTGTTTCCATCCCCACCTGTTTCCACCTGACATATGCAGTTTAAATACACAGATGAATGAGCACATGGACACACACAGGCTCGGCCCAGCCAGTCCCAGCATGCCCCTGTGGTTTTGTAAATGGAGGTTAATGTCATTTTCAAGCCTCTGTGTCTCATCCAGCATGACTCTTTCAAGTCAGTCCTGATTTTTCTCAAACTCAGCTCCATTTCTAGTCCTGCCAGACAATTGGAATCGACAGACCAATCCTTTCACCGTCATGCTTGTCATTTCACAATCGACTACTCAGTCTTGAACAATAAGCTCTTTAGTACCTGACGCAAACCCTGATCTTCCTCCTCCTCATCCCTCTGCTTTTCTTCCACTTCTTGTTTTCTTCTTCATCCTCTTGTTCTGACCTTGTCTACTGCGTGTTTCTCATTGCAGTGTGACAATGAGTCAGCCAATGACGTCTCATTCTCCACCTCAGATTTTATGAATAAGTTTGGTTTTAGTTATCTATATGAAGCTATAAAAAAGCAGTGGTGTGACGCCATGATTGACAGCTGTGATTGACAGCTTCTCTGAGCGAAGTTGTCTCTGAAGCATCAACACACTTTTTTCAGGATTTTTGGGAGGAGATTGGAGCTTTAACTTGGATTTCTTCATTTCCATAACTGTTTATTTGACACCGACATAATGAGTTGTTCTGCAGTAAACTGTACTAACCGATTCTGCAGGAGTGTGGGCGGGGCCTTGATACCGCGCATCCACTTCTCACTTACTACTGCTCAGACTTGAGCACCAAAGCAGCAAAACATATTATTTTTTTATTATTATTATTAAACTCAGAACTTAGAATCATCTTTCACCTTGTCTCTCTGTTTTTCATTGTCTTCACTTCTCATTCTGCCCTAGTTGGTGAGCACAAATGTATGCATTGACACTTTCTTTCTAAAAGCATGAGAGTGATTCTTCCCCACCGCCAGTGCGGAGAAACTCTAAAACTTCTCAAAATGCTGCACTTCAGAGAGTTTAGCTCTACAGATTCTCCCGAGGAAAGTAAAAAGGCAAAGTTTGAGAAAGTTTACCTCAGGGATGATGGCACCCTTCAGCTATTGTAGGCCTGACACATTGTCATATATCTCATAAACTCTAGTTTTCTCAACACATGCACCTGAGAATTGTTTCGCCACTTGTCAGTTACTTGCATGACATGTTATTTTGTTAGTTGTTGTTTGTGAAAACATAAAAAATGCAACCATAACACATCACACATTAAATGGCCCATTACTGACGTTCTGAATGACAGAATGTCTGTCACGTAACTTTACGCGCTGTAGGACGTGAGGACGGACCTTGATATATGGACTCTGTTGTGTTTGTCAGAGGTCATTTTCTAAAGGACCAAGGTGGAGACCTGCCTGACAAAGCGTGCTGCATCACTGTCAGGAAAATAGTCTTCAGCAGCCACAACTCATTTCAAACATATTTGCTGTCATTCAGGAAGGAGCAGACATGGCAGGGTTTGAGCTACAAGGTTAGCGAGATAATGTCGTCTCGCATGGCTGTTATGACAGGTCGGGATGAGGAATGAAACTTTAAAGCTTGAAAACAGACCGAAATGAAAAAACTCACAGGAATAGAGTGCTATAAATACAAATTGATAGTTGACACATTTTAGGGTGAAACTTATAAGACTAGATAAAGGAAAGTATAAATCTTAGGTTGTGTCTCCATATCTCTGTTTGCTTGTTTGTTTGTTTAGTTAGTTTATGAATTCCATCAACACCTCCAAAGCTTCACAGTCCTGTACCTCATCCTGGGTCGAAATTTCATTTGGTAACGTTAGGCAGTTTTGATTTATATGGTGTTGAATGTTTGATGATTGTGTTATTTTGCGTTGTACGTAAGCAATGCTTGTATCACTTATTTTTGCTTCTTTTTCACCTGTGTTTTGATCCGGAGATTCTGTACTCTTTCAGAAGATGTGAAACAGTGAAAACAATGAAATCCGGAAAATTACGTCAATGGCAGGGAAAGAGTTAAAATAGTTTTAGGCTGGAATATAATGTTACAATAAAGAACATGCTTGTTTGTTTATTTGTGTCAAAAATGGCACAGTTTGCCAAATTTATTTCATTCATTCATTCATTCATTCATTCATTCAGTTGTTTTATCTTTATTTACTATTTCATTATAAAACAATACTAATAAAAAAAAGAAAGAAATTGAAACACAAAGTTACATTTGATTTCAGTGACAGGGCTGAGCAAAATGGAGAGAGCGGCTATCATCTACAGAAATGCATTTCCAAAAATCAGATTTTAATTGGTTTTCAATCCACAAATGAATGATTTCATGCTGTTCAGTTCAAATACACTCTAAAAAATGCTGGGTTAAAAACAACCCAAGTTGGGTTGAAAATGGACAAACCCAGCGATTGGGTTGTTTTGACCCAGCAGTTGGGTTAAATGTTTGCCCAACCTGCTGGGTAGTTTTATTTAACCCAACAATTGTTTACAAATTACTATATGTCTGGCTTAAAATGAACCCAAAATAGGTTGGAAATTAAAAATCAGACTCATAATTACTAGAGGCAACAATAATAATCAAAAAGATGAGCATTTATTAATAAGCAATTTAATAAATGTTTATTGTTTAAATATTATTCAAAAAAAGTATTAATAAATGTTTGTTTATTAAACATATTAATAAATGTTAATTTCCAACATATTTTGGGTTCATTTTAAGCAAGAAATACAGTAATTTTTAAACAATATTTGGGTTAAATAAAACTACCCAGCAGGTTGGGCAAACATTTAACCCAGCCGCTGGGTTAAAACAACCCAATCGCTGGGTTTGTCCATTTTCAACCCAACTTGGGTTGTTTTTAACCCAGCATTTTTTAGAGTGTACCTAAGCAGATTTGGGCCTCTTTTTTCCATCTTTCCATCTTTCCTTGTCTCATGTAACATATTCCTACTTCCTAGAGGTAAGCTGTGAAATTACACCTTTTCTGTTTAGCAGCCGTGCTGTCGATGTTGAATTCTTGTAGTCTTTTATGTTCAAGTTGCACTTAGTGTTACTTTAAAAAGTTAAACGCAGTTAAAGTTACACACAGAGGGACTTTTTTCTATCATTTAAGGGGATGTGCTGTACCAATTTGAATTTGCCCTTCACAACTGTTGATTTTGAAAGAAAAGTGCCTCTAAGTGTGTGATGGGAAAGGTTAGCCCCATTAAACATCGGAAATAGGCACTATGGCAAAGGCTCGTACCAAAAAAAAAAACGGGGTATATGGGTCCATTAATAGTCTTTTGTGTAAAACGGCGTTTCGGTGAATGGTGCTCCTGGAGACTCTCACTAGCCATATTCTGCCCATAGAGAGACATATTGAGGAATATTCTGAATGAATCTACCTCTGAATGATAGTCATTACAGTTGCGGATGCCTTGTGCACTTGAGGTAATCATAGTGGCAGAACATTTTAGTGTGTAGTCATTTAGACAGAGTACTGGAAATCATATTCAGGACCTTTTGAACAGGTAGTAAAAAAAAAAGGATTCAAAGAGAGAAAGAAGTCATATTGCCTGTAGGATAAGTTAATAAGCCATTTTGGATTAACATACATATTATGATATTATAGGCTGTTACCACCACAACATTGTGAAGGTGGTAATTTTGAGGTCATCATTTGTGACATTTAACAACTCTTCTGTGAAATCTGTTTGTGCTTCTGCTAAAAATGTGGCTAGTAATTTAGCTTGTGATTTACTTAGCAAATTGGTTAGCTAATAAGATTGTGATTTGGTTCATGTTTAGTTAAGCAGTAAAGCTTGTGATTTAGCTATGATTTGACTAGCGGTTAAGCTTGTGATATGGTTAATGATTAACAAGCGATAAGGCTTGTGATTCAGCTACGATTTCACTATTAATTTAGCTAGTGATTAAGCTTGTGATTTGTTTAGCGATTAGCTAGTAATAAGTCTTGTGATTCAGCTTTCATTTGACTAGTAATAGGCATATAGCTTGCAATTTAGTTAGCGATTTGGCTAGTGAATAAGCTTATGATTTGGTTAGCAATTACTTAGCAATATATTTTGTGATTCAGCTAGCAATTTGACTATTCATTTAGCTTGTGATTTTATTAGTGATTTAAGCTTGCGATTTAGTTAGCAATTTGGCTAGTGATTTGGTTAGCAGTTACCAAGCAATATATTTCGTGATTCAGCTAGCAATTAGTAAAATACTAATTTAGCTTGTGATTTTGTTAGTGATTTGGCTAGCCATTAAGCTTGTGATTTGGTTAGCGATGTTGATTTGATTTTGGCTTCCAATAATTATGAAAACATGATGCCACATTCCATACCTTTCCTTTAAAGAGTTGCGTTGTCGCCCTTATACATTACCTCCAAATCAGTCAAATCATGTAACATGAGTATCGTAATATATAGTCTCCTGCCAGACGTGCTCAAAAATTTAAAAAGAGTTAAAATGTATTGAGCTGCAAAAGAAACACTTTTCCCCAGGCGGCTTTCTGTGCGCGCAATCCGAGGTGGAGCGAAACATGGACAAGTATAGGCTACTTTGGGCTTCGGGTGTGTGCTTAAACAGACAAATGCACACAAAAATGTCAAAATGCCCGTCTTGCCGAGTTTTCACTTAAACGCAGTCAGTTATGTCTTAATTGTACATAAACAGTTGTGAAGGTAACTGAATGCTTGTCAGTATATTAGATCTGTGCATTTGGTCTTAAAGTGACAGCAGCCTAATAAACCTGTTGCTGTCTGTGTCATTTAATGTTAATCAAACAACAGAAGAAAATGAGAGAATCATTCAGTGCTCTTAACTGAATAACTTAAGTAACTTTATTAATAATCAATGTGTATTTAATTCATACGGTGAAGGTTACATTTGATTACTTTATTCAATTTCTGTATAGTAGGCTATTATTATTAGTAGGCTAAATACTCACTGTTTCAACTCACTGTTGTTTGTTTACAGTGAAACTGCTATGAAAGGACAGATGAAGGGGTTGGGGGTCATTTTGGGGTTTTTGTGAACACATTGACAGGGGCCCCCTTACAAAGTTTTGCTTACGGCCCCCAGAAGTCTAGGACCGGCACTGGATTCATCTACGATTTGACTAGTCATAGGCTTATAGCTTGCAATTTAGTTAGCGATTTGACTAGCGATCAAGCCTGTGATTTGATTACCATTTACCTAGCAATAACTCTTGTGATACAGATAGCAATTTGACTAGTAATTTAGCTTGTGATTTAGTTAACTATTTGGTTACTGATTAAGCTTAGCAATTCAGTTTGTGATTGGCTAGCAATTGCAACTGTGTGATGTTTTGTAACTACTAAATTACTTGCATTTAATCATTATGCACACACTTTTAAACAAGTATGCAGAATGCTACAACAAAATTGATTCATCTGGGAACTCATATATCAGAGCGCTAATTATCTTTAGACCTCTTTTATTCCTCAAACATAAAACTAATTAATAGTAAAGCTAATGTTGCTTGTCTTTGCAGCTGCATTAGCGATTAAACTTCACTACTTCAAAGTTAAACTCCTTTTTTCATGTGCTGCCTCTGATGTTTTGTCCACCACCAAAACATTAAGTTGTAAATTAATGAATCTTGATATATACTGTAAGCTTGTAATATTTTATCTTTCTGCAAAATCTGTACTTATATAAAGAGATAAAAGAGCCTTAAGAGCCTTAAAGCTTGTGAGTCAGAGTAATGGCCAGGACTATTAATCTGACAGTATAGTGCCATCACATTGATTGGCCGCAGTTGCTGTCAGTCAGATTGATTGGCGGTGCTGTCGGTCGGCTGTCAGTGGGATGGGCTGCTGGCTGTGAAACGGTGTGAAGATGTAGCATATACACTCAGCCTTACATCAATCTAACTGGCAGTGTGAATCCACCTCTCTCAAGTCTCTACTACACAGGCTACTTGTCAAGGTATAATGCAGCAGGTGGCAGATACACATCTTGGGGCTGAATCAAATGTGTTTTGTCTTCTTTCTCCATTTCTCTTTTCTCCTGTCATCTTTTGGGCAAGACTTTGAGGGATAGGTTGTTTAAAGGAGTGGTTATTTTAATAAGAAATATAGAAAATATGCAAGTTCTTTGCAGTAATCAAGGCTTTCTTTGATGTGGAGTGAATTATAGTTGTCTTGCTCGCTGTGAGCACAACTTTGTCCGAATTGAAAAAAGTCCAGCCAGTAGAAGAAAATAACACTGTGTTGCAAATTGAGGACCCGTCGCTTACTTCTGGACATGCTGTTTTGGAGGAACATCTTTTCACACCATAGTAATCATGGAAATTTACATATCCTGTTAATGGTTGTAGAATTGCAACATTGCCGTGCTTAAAAAAAAAAAAAGTCTTAGTGACCCAAAACTTTAAACGTTAGTGTATGTTTGTCTGTTTTAACCATATTTTCTTTACTTGCCAAAGCTGACTTGTAGCCTAAAGGCCTTTACACACCGGGTCGAATATCGCACGCGTTTATCGAGACGTTTTTTGTGTCATTACCCAAGCGATTTTCACTGGCGATGCGCAGAGTGAACGTGCAAATTCACTCCCTGCCAGTATGTGGCGCTTGTGCTTAACGGTAGTGCAAATAAACATATTTATGATATTAATAAAGTTAAATAAGATAAAAATGCAGATATTAAATCTCATATATATGACATATGAGAGATGGTAGTCAGAAACGCTAGTGCAAATAAACATATTTATGAAACAGACATTCTCATATTTATTGAATGTAAAAGAAAAAGAAACAATCAACAAATAGTAAAAATACAGAAATAATACACATCTATTGGTGTGGCCAAGAAGTGGCAGCTAGCACTCATTTGCGTGCGTCTCAATCAGCTCTCCCTAGTTCACCTCTCAGGGCACTGATCAGCAACATTCATTTACACGGTTTACTGATACACAACCTAGGAAGCTAGGGAGCTGTTTGAGACGCAGGGATAGTTTGTAGGGGTCTTCCTCGTCTACTTACTTCCTCTTCGTCGTCTTGGTATCAATGTGTGCTCGGCAAGACTGTTTTGTGCTTGAGTGCCACCAAGTCCTGTTTTACTGTAACTTCAGCATCTCCAGGCACGTGAACAAAAGCACCACTCTCATTGGTCTGCCAGTTTTTAACGCGGCGCGTCAAACCAAAAAAACGAACCCGAGGCGTTTTTTAAAAAGTGACGCTTTTACGCCTGCCGTTTTTTGTGTCGGTGTGCACACTCACATTGGCGCCCTTTGTTTAGTCACGAGGCGTTAAACGTCGGCGATAATCGCGCGCGATATTCGTCCCGGTGTGTACAGGCCTTAAATCAGCCTTTAGTAAGGACAGAAATATAATACAGGTCCTTCTCAAAAAATTAGCATATTGTGATAAAGTTCATTATTTTCCATAATGTAATGATAAAAATTAAACTTTCATATATTTTAGATTCATTGCACACCAACTGAAATATTTCAGGTCTTTTATTGTTTTAATACTGATGATTTTGGCATACAGCTCATGAAAACCCAAAATTCCTATCT
>RJVU01068486.1:5143961-5160527 GCA_003731715.1 Anabarilius grahami
TGTATGCCAAAATCATCAGTATTAAAACAATAAAAGACCTGAAATATTTCAGTTGGTGTGCAATGAATCTAAAATATATGAAAGTTTAATTTTTATCATTACATTATGGAAAATAATGAACTTTATCACAATATGCTAATTTTTTTAGAAGGACCTGTATAGTCAAGTCATCTTCATTTATATAGCACTTTTCACAGTACATATTGTTTCAAAGCAGCTTCACAGTGACAATAGGAAAATTATTATCAAGCTAAAGTTGGTTTTTGATTGAATCACTTCCGTTGTAAAATTTGTTAATTATTGCTTTAGGGGCTGCTTAAATGACACCTTTCCTACTGAAAAACCGAATACCTTTAATGCATTCTTGCCATTCATTTATGTGTTTAGTCTATAGGTTTGCGTGTTTGAGTGTGTATGTGTGCAGAAGCTTGGTCTTTTTAAAAAAAGAAAAAAGAAAAGTGATATTTGCCAAATTACTTGTTTGGGCCGCATAATACAGAACAATTAGTCGTGTCCGCGGATGCGAACTGGAATAATTTGATAACGTTTTTGTCTATACATAGGGAAAGGAAAGGGAAGGAGGCCTCCGCAGGGGATAGTTTAGTTGACACTTCAGGGCTGTGTAGCGAGATAGGGAGATACCACAAAGAACAAGTTGAGCTTTTAATATTTCACTCTTTCATCACATCTCTACGTGAATCCCAAGCTGTGACCTTTATTTCCTCAAGGTATGTTTTTCTCTGGATCTATGCTCTCTTGTGAATGGCACTGTACCAGAACTAGAATGACAGAGATATGCTGGGAATTGCATCACGCTAACAGCGCCTCCTCAACCTCCCTCGGCTTCCCTTAAGTGGTTTGTCTGCGCCTGTCAGATTAGCACACCCGCTGTATTAATCTGCTGATGAAGACTACAGGATAATGAGAGCTGTTATGCTAACAGGTGGAGGGTTGATGGGAGATAACAGACTTATTCAGTGACCACAGAGAGCCTGAATCACTCGCACAATGAGAAGAGAGAGACCTGCTCTGACAGCTGTGGCTCCCTGTGACCTTCTCCTGTGATATTACTGTGCCATAAATTGCTCAGGGATCTGACCTCTAGAGTGTTACACACACAAACAATGTGTGTGTACATATTAGGCCTGTCAGTTAACACATTAATTCACTGCAGTTAGTTATAAAACAATAACATGATTTAGAAAATTACACACAATTAATGGATTCCCCTATGTAAACTCTACAGTAAGGATTATTCGGATGATGATAATATTAAAGAGACCATATTATGCCCTTTTACAAAGTTTTGGGATCTACTAGACCTTAAATGTTCAGCAAGCCCATATTTGACATTGTTGCAGCTCCTCTCTTCCCAGTCTGTCAGTAACGCTCTGTTTAGTTCTTGTCTCTATGAAGCCCCTCCTTCTGAAAAGCACAATGTGCTCTGATTGGTCAGCTGGACCAGTGTGTTGTGAATGGTCAAGCGCTTCGAGCGTGTTTGGGAAATGTTCCGCCCCTTACCATAACCGTGAGTTTCAACACACTACTAACTAACTCAACCAGGCCCCGCCCCTTTATTTTGCATATGCCTTGGATGGGAATTATTTAAATGAGGAATATTGTGATGTGTTCGGTCGTTCAGAATAACTCCTGCTGGAGGGACTTTGTGCTTTGGAACTTTAATGCTCAAACAGCAATATTACACACTAAAGAAAGATGAACATCCATTTTGAAAGGGAAAACTTTTCCAGGTCATGAATTTGTGATAGCTGACACTTAACTGATCCCGGCTGTGTTTCTCAAAAGCATTGTGAGTTAGGTTGATTGTAGAGAAAGTTCAAGCCCTGGTTGTCCAGTATAGTCATGGTTATAAAACCAGGACTATGTGTAGTTATTAGATTTTGCTTTTGCTTTGTTAAAACCTGCAAGTTTTACCTTCAAATTTGTACAAAGGATAGTGTATTCACTAGTGGGTGATATTTCATACTTCTTGAGCTTATGTTGTACTTCGGTTCCGCCAAACAAAGAGTGTGAATGACGTTTGTTAAACATCCCATCTGGATTTCAATTATAAATAAATCTGTGTTTAGGTCTTTCTCAGAGAAAGTTTGTGTGATTGCCACTGAACTGTCAAAACTTATGAAAGACAAACTAGCTCTCATTAAGACAGAGGAAGGTACTTAGTCTCTTTTAATTTGGTTTTTATTGTTTTTAGTTTAAACAAGAATCACCATAATAATGTTGTTAAATTGTTTAACAAATTAATGTCTTAACTTTAATGATCATGCTAATTTATATCATTTAATAGTTTGTTTGTAAAGGAAGTGTGTAATTGAACCATCTAATTTACATTTACATTAATGCATTTGACATACACTTATCCAAAGTGACATAAATTGCATTTAATGTACACATTTTATCAGTTCTTGCGTTCCCTGGGATTCGAACCCATGACCCAGCCATGCTCTACTGATTGAGCTACAGGCAAGCTAATATTGGAAAGCTAATGTTGTTAAGAAAACTTATTGGCTAAGATGGTAAGTGTCTGAAACATTGTGGGTTTCGAACCTACAACCTTCTTGTTACTGCATGCCACAGTAGTTGATCTGTTTTTCTGGTTTTAAATGTGTTTTGGGCACTTATCTGGTTGTCAGGCTGGGATACCAGCTGGCTGACCAACTATACATCAGAAAATAACCATTTAATATATTATTGTTATTTTGGCAGGGAGTAGATGCATCGCTTTGCTGTTTTAATGGCTGAGGCTATTTCTTTCATGATTTCCTGTGTTTACAGCATAAGCTCATTCTCATATAACCTAACTTAAATCAAATGTGACTGAGTTAATGTTGCCAACACATATGATGCAATATGATGTCAAATGGTCACTGTACTTTTGGAAGATTTATTTCGAAGAACACTGCAAGAGAGGCTGTGGCATCAAAGACCCTCATCTCAATAATGACCAGCTGGATTTCCCCGACCACAGCAAGTCACTGTGGATGGACATTCATGACAAACACTTGGCTTTCACTCAATCCCCCGCTTCTGGGAAAAGTTGATTGTTGATGACTTTGTTCCTAAATACACGGGAGGTTGTGATTAATACCACATGTTGGCCTATTTCTTTCATTTAAACATTTTTTTGGATTACCGGATTACACAAAGTTGAATTATGTTTTTGTTTTTTTCAATGACTGGAGCAAAGCGAAACCTTCATGTTCCTGCAAGTCTGCTCGGTGAAGCCCAGCTTTCAAAATGCCTTCTTTAGATGTTCTTGAAATTAACTTAGTGCACCAACTCTACTCAAAAGCTTTTGCTCACCATGAGCTAAATCAAAACTTGGCCTGTATGGACTTGCTAATGATTTATCTTAAAGCATTTTGCGAAAATCTGCTTGAATACTTCGAAAAATAGAAGTCTAATGGCATGGCCTTTCATTTTGTGCTTAAATTTTGGCGTTGAAGTCGTATTTTGGACCTAATGAACATCTCAGCCATCTTAAAAACCATCCTGGTGACCAGCAAATGTCATGTACTGGACGGTGGCATTCTGATTTGATGCCACCAGGGCAAGCTCAACTAACTTAACCAACAAGACAACCGTGTTCAACAGCTTTACCTAAAAAACCATGATGGTCAACCAGTTTCTTCAGTTCCTTTTTGCTTGTATTAGTAGCTTAGATTTGCTTCATTTTAAGGTTTCAGCTCTATTCTTTATTTGACTTTTATACTAGGGAGCTGTTGAATGCTTTATTCTAATTGGTTGACAAACGTTATTTACTTACTTAGACTTAGATCCTCCTGTGCTGTTGGGCACATCGGGCGATGAGGTCTCTCCACTGTTGTCGGTCCTCTGCAAGCACTTCAGCTTCATCCCAGGATACGCCGGCAAGCTTGAGATCATTGATGAAGTTTCTACACCAGGTATTGTGGGGTCGGCCCCAGCCACGTTTTGCCCCCAGGGGGCATTAGTGCATTGCCTTTCGGGGAATGAAATTTCGTTGCATTCTTAGACTATGACCTGCTAGCCTGAGTCGTCATTGTGTGATTGTGGCTTGAATGTTGGAATTTCAACAGCCTTGACAGGTGAAGCGATCGATGTACTGGATCTTGAGAATCCGTCAGAGACATTGCTGGTGTTTGCCATTAGCTTCCATGTTTCGCATGCATAGATTGCGGTTGGGACGACAATAGAGGCGTATAGTCGTAACTTGATCTTGTGGGAAATTGAAGCTGACTTCCAGATGTGCTGTAGGCAACGGAACATGGCCGAAGCTTTCCCCATTTAGCACCGGACATCGGTTTTGGCATCACAATTGTGACAAACAATGCTCCCCAAGTATAGGTGAATTTTCAGTAGTGTCGCATCAACAGTAATGTTGGTTGGCATACGTTGATGTAATAGTACATGTAGTAAATGCAGAGCTAAAGTAGTCCAAGGCAGGTTTTGACCGCATTATAGTTCCATATCACTTCGCCAAATTATTTCAGTTATTTCAAATGCCCTTACAGCCTACAATAGTAAAAGAACTAAAACCCACAAAGATATTGACCAAGCAAATAAATATAACAAACAATAAGTTTGAAGTACCAAACTATTTCTATGTTTTTGCCACAAATTTACCTTTTATTATTTATGGAAAGCATGCTCTCTTCCTCTTGCTCTCTGTCTTCACTTTGCGTATTGGCCGCATTACCAACTCTGTGTGCTGTACTTTTCTAATAATTCAACAGCCCATCGTCAATTATTCCTTACTTGAGTTTTCCCACACTATAAGAATTAGGAGTAGGATATCCCATATGGTCCTCGTACCCTTTTCTAATAAGTGATTGTTCAAAATCAGCTTCCCTCCACCAAGCATCCTGAAACTCTGTTGCCCTCTTTCATTCTGGACACAGCATCGAGGAACCGTTTTCATTTAAGTTTATTTGTTCGAACCCGATTTGGGGGGTCAACGCTGCTGTCTACGCCAATCACTCAATTTCCACAATGTCTTAATTCTGGGCCCAGCAAACAGGCATGGGAGGTCTATTTGTTATAGCAAGAGAGACCCTGCAAGGGGCCGTTTGATCGCAGCATGACAACAGTAGCCCACTACCATGCCATCAGCACCCTGCAAGGAGAATTTCGTGCAGATTAAACAGAAAAGGCAGTTACAAACACAAACAGCTCCTTCATGAGACCCAACAGTTTGGGAAAGACTGCATATGATTGCCTTGATGTTTATCCCCAAATGACCTGAATCAAATGTCCTCGGGATGCAATCATGATGCAGAAGTTTGGAAATCTTTAATGATTAAACAAAAGCATGATGTGTTTGGTAAGAAAAGCTCTTTTGGGTAAAGCAAGTCTTTTGTTTTTGCTTCAGCTATCCAATTCGAGCCAAACTACGTCCTGTTTAGCTAGCCTAATGAAGTTTAATTTCAGACGAATATCGTCATCAATGGATTATACTGAAAGCGCAGAAAACAACAAGGTTCTTGTTGTTAATAATCTTTTTGCACTGTTGGGGCCACATTAAAACTAAGATGACAACAGTTAGTCTTACTTTTAACACACCCAACTCTTCACATCATGCCTGCACTATCATCCACATTCTGGGTAATGGATGTAGACAAGGTGCTGAGAAGGTGTCAGCAGGATTTGTCAGTCACTAACACCCCCCCTCCAGGACAAAGCTCTCTGAAGAACATCCAGCAGAGCTTTTTTAGTACATCAGTCCCAGCAGCTTACTGAGCAGGTACATCATTGTGCCTTCACTAATCATTAGAAATTAGCTGTTTGAAATTCTCTACTGTACGAGCCTGTCGGTTTCCCGTCCTCTTCTCAGAGCCTAATGTATAATAAGCCAAGTACGCCTTCGCTATTTCCCTTGTCCTGCAATTAAGAGGTCCGTTTTTAGGCAGATTTTTTATGATTCACCATGAAATCATAAGCTTGAGTGGGTGGACGGGGGATATAATCTCAATAAAATGGTAGGCCAATTAGTCGACCACAGCAGAATTGTGGTCTCTGCGTTTTTATCTTCCATGTTAAAGACTTTCACCTTTGCACAGTGTCACAGTGGCTATTTCTATAGGTGTCCTTTATGCCATTTAGCATAGCCAAGAGTAATGCCAGGAAACTCCTTGTATGAGGAGGTCAGCACTTGTGTCAAAAAATCTGTAGGAATAGCCTCATTTACTGCAAGAACATGACTGTATTCAGCAGTAAAGCCAATTAAAACCCTGTTTTGCATGAGCAAAAAAAAAGACCTTGAGTGGACTCTTTCATTTTCAAGTGTGTGGATCCTTTCTCTTTTGGCTTTATTTCTTTTTTCATGTGGATTTAATCTTGGTTACTGGCAGTTTCGTGAAATTTATTTTGCTGTTGGGTCAGTGACATGATCCCAAATTTTTTTATTAATTGAAAAATTATAATCAATTTATATACTCAGACTTGAATCAATCTATGACTTTTCTATGGCACACATTTTTTTCCCCTTTAAATTATTATTTATTTCTGAATTCAAATTAATTTCAGTATTTTTTGGAGAAATTAAATGAGATGTGTCTTGATGGTAAAAGTGTATTGATGTCATGAAGAAAATATATATATATATTTTTTTTTTTTAAAGTTAAGAAGTTTGACTTCATTTTCTATTATTATTTCTAAGAAAAGAAAAGCAGTTTTTGAGAAGGTTTTGTGAAGGTTTTGAGAAATTCAACTGGAAATGATATCATCCTAAAGACCCTCTGTGTGTAAAGGTCAATATGTCTCTTAAAATATCATATAATTTGACGTTTTTATTTCAATGCATAGTTAGATCAAGCATTGTGTGACTCCCTAAAAACTTAAAGGGCACCTATAATGCCCCTTTTACAAGATGTAATACAAGTCTCTGGTGTCCCCAGAATGTGTCTGTGAAATTTCAGCTCAAAACACCCCACAGATCATATATTATAGCTTGTCAAATTTGCCCCTATTTGGGCGTGAGCAAAAACACGCCGTTTTTGTGTGTGTCCCTTTAAATGCAAGTGAGCTGCTGCTCCCAGCCCCCTTTCCAGAAGAGGGCAGAGCTTTAACAGCTCGCGCTTTGGTTGCTCAACAACAACAAAGCTGGAGAATCTCACGCAGCCAAAATGAGGATTGTCAGTATCGGTGTTCAGCCTTACATTGTTCAAACCGGAGTCGACACTGATGGAGAAGTTACAACTTTTAGAATGAAACTGGACGTTTCTGAATGGTTAGTGGATAAATTTATGTAGTTGCTTTGGAGTTGATTCAACTGATCAACTAGCATGTGCCGTCATGTTAATCTTTTGTGCAAATCCAGCATTGAATTGGCATGGTAACAACACTCTACTACAAAAACTCTTCCTCTTCTCTAAAGCAGACCAACATGGCCTCACCCCCTTTGTTACGTGTTCCCGGGGGCAGGGTTTATGTAAATTTTAGGGTTAGTGATGTCACCAACCTGGGAAGAAGCTTGTTGTAGTCCCTACCAGCCGTTTGTTGTAGTCCTTAGAGAATTCTTTAAAAGAAAATATCTCCCTTTGCATGGAACCTTGAGCGTCATAACTTTGCATTGAAATGTATTGAACTGTAAAATTCATGATTAAGATGTGTACACTTACACTCACATTCAGTATGTAACAAACATTTTATGACCACATTCATTGGCCCAGTATTATCATTCTAATGTTTTTTTCCTCAGGTTTATGTATTCATTATTGCAGTGATGTGCTGCGCTTTTACTTTTTTGCTGTTTCTGTTGAGCGTGACTGCGCATATGTTTCTGTGAATATATTGGTGTACACACATGTATAAATGTCTTCTCACCTCCGCAACTGTGAAATTCAAGTTCACACTATTGCACGCACACATACTTTCATTTATACTCAGGTATGTATCTGCACACCAATGACAAAAGTTTTCCCACATTTCCTGACCCACTGCTCAGCGTGGCCTTACTGGAGCGAGAGAGAGTCTTTGAGAAACTGATGCAACTGCTTGGTAACTCCTCGGTAACTCCTCCTCCAGCGTTATGGGTGATTGCTCTGAGATCGAAGCTCTGGGGTATGGAGCCTCTTGTGGATCTTCACCGTGGCCCCTATCCTCAGGGATGAACTGCCTGCATTGTCAATGACTCTTGTAAACGTCCAGGCAACCTTGAGAACTCCAGAGCCACCAATGCTTTGTGTTTTCTTACTGTTTCTTGAGCTGAGTGTCAAGTTGGCTGCTTCATATCTTACCACTGCGAAGCTGAAAATGGGCTTTAAAAGTCTTGTCTCAAGTGAAAACACTGCTTATCCTCACGTTCCTCAAGCTGAGCTTTGTAAATATTTGACTCAGCTGAATGTTTGGTTTGGTTTGTCTTGTGTACGTGTTAATGATCTAACGATGAAAGTTTAGCACAGCAGATTGTTGATTACAGGACTGTTAAAGTATGTGTTGGATGGATTAGTCCAAGTTAAATCTGAGTCTCACGGGTCGGGGCTGTGATTCTGGTCACTTCCTGTAAATTCATGCTGTTCATTTACTGTTCAGGACTGTGTGTGCATTGACACATTTCAAGAGGCCTTTAACCATGTACGCTCTGATGCTACTGCACTAAATAAACATGACATAGCTTCTCTAATGAAGTCTACTAATTACACAAGATGACATACACTTCTTAACAGGACTAGCCTTCATAGAGTGATCTAAAGTTGACTTCCTCAAGGACACAATGCTGCTTGGTGATCTGCCCATAAGGTTAAACCTACAATTTATCAGTTAGCAGACTAAATCTTTAATCATTAGGCTACAACCACCCCAGATATTTTTAAGAAATCCTCAATGATGAAATACATGACTAGAAAAACTCTGCAGTTGCATTTGAAGTGGATTATTTTTAACTAATCATCTTGTATTGAATGTCATTTAATTTCTACTTTCTGAGTATGAGAACTTTTGACCTCCTAACTGAACTCCTTTCCACAAATTGATCATAGAAATAAAAACAGTATAAATAAAAATGAAAACACAGTTGTCTCTTAGTCTTAAGAGCTAGCAATAAGTGCAACCATAATCAAAGTACTGTCTCAATATTCAAAGTGCAAATAGAGACCAAATTTTTCTTCAAGCATGAAACAGAGAGATAGCAAGATATGGTTACAACTACACGGCCCAGCTTAAGATAGCTGTCATATTGCATGCATCAGGGAGCCGCTTTCAAAATGCGGGGTATTGAAATTGTGTTTAATTGTGCGCTCGCATTTTATGTTTGTTTTTTTTTTTGCGATTGCGAGTACTCTGTGAATAGGGAGCGGCGGTGCTGAGTGTGCATTCTACAAGATAAGACATTTGTCAGACGCTTAGGCTCTGCTGTGCAACGAATCCTCCGCCATGGTCTTGTCAGTCATCTCGTCACTTGCTCTCATCATGTGATCAGTGAACTCTGATTCCTGCTGCACTACGTACAGTGCTGCAACTCGCGATGAATGAGCTGGATGGGATTAAAGCGACTGTTATCCAACTGAATTAAATGGTTTTTATTTCTATAAAGACCAAAACGACAGTGGAGGCGTAATATAAACATAGCGGTGGCATATTTTATCCTAATTTCACCCTTACACTCCGTCATAGCAATATTGCGAGACAGCTTTTCACCTAGACGAGAAATCTTGTCACATTTTAATCATCTCATCACACCCTTAATATATGTAATAATATAAGTAATATATATTGTATATATTGTTATTATTTTTACCAGAATTTAACATAATATTATAGAGTCTGACCTCCCGACAATGAAAAGTGCTGCTTTTCCCCTCCATACTCCACACACTTTTACTTTTTTTTAGAAAGGTAAAACCCAAACATGGCCTGTTTAACATGTAACCAATCCTGAAGTGTGCATTAATTGTTATCATGTGCTAAAGCTGCACGTTTCAGTCACTGTGTGCTCAGCCTAACAACGCTAAATACGTAAACCCTCATTTATTTCTGTTAAAGTATTTTGTTGTCTGGGATACGCTGAAACTAAATACTAGTTTTTTTTTGCTGGGAGAACGCCAGGGTTATTTTTTGTATAGGAGTAATTACATTTGATTGCTCTTAAGCTGCTAAAGTTGCAAAATGACTTATAGTTGAAATAAATACACTTGGAACAAAACATAGCGGAACTCCAGAAGTTCATGTTTGGATGGAAAGCCCTCATTTTAATTGTGAACATGTGCACTTTTGTTCTGCTCAAAGACCTTGTGCTCAGGCTCTGACTGCTTTGTATATTTTTTAGGGCTTGTTTACTTATAGTAAGTGACTTTTTTCTACCTGTGTTTCGGTTAGTAAACTATCTGTTCAAACAAAATTTAACTGTTGCATTTGCGGTACAGTAATAATAATAATGTTGTTGCACGGTGCATAAATGTTTATGTACAACATTTTGGACATATCTGAGTATACAACCTACATTTTTAGAGTGATTTGTGTGGCTTTTTGTCAAAACCAGTTTGTCCTCCAGATTAGTGAAGCCGATCTCAAAAATAAACACTTACACTATATATATATATATATTTTTTTTTTTTCCCCAAAAAAAATGTTGACCTCCACATCTCTCTCTCACAGGTAACTACCAGCTGTCCCCCACTGTGAATATGCCACAGGATGACACAGTCATCATTGAAGATGATAGGCCACCTGTTCTTCCTGCCCGCTTGTCTGACCAATCATCATCTAGCTCCCACGAAGACATGGGATTTGTGACAGAAATGCCAGAATCCTGGCCCAAAGATGTCCAGATACAGGATGAAAGGTAATAATATCACCTACCACAGAATCATCCCGACAATAACCGGTTGAATTAAGTAAGCTGCATATTTGATTGATTTAAAAGTTGCACTTAGCAACATTTCCACAGATAAAACAAACAGTAATTTAGGAAAAGAAAGAATAGCTGGAGAAGCTCAGCAAACGTTTTGACTTTTATGGTTTGCTGGATGACAGGTGATCCTCCTTCATTTAGTACCGATCTTTAATCACAGACCTGGGTTCAGACGGCCCATCTTACCTAATTTTGAATCCTGAAATGTATCTTTCAAGCACAAAAAGCGAGTGCATGCTTTTATGCATTATTAAAATGTAGTCTTTTCCATTCAGTGGTTCATGGAGCGCATTGATTGACCCCAGCTAATGTTTTCTGATATCAGTCTGTCAGAAAGCCCAAATCACAGCCCATTATGTTTGCACACAACGGTGAAATTTGAGAGCTGATAAATAAATCACTTTGGTATAATGGTGTTTTGCGTAACATCCCGCTGTGTTGGTGACAGCTGTCAGGTCCCAGCAGGGAGGACAAGCCTTGCTCTCCAGGTCCCTTGTTTTGACTTAAGTTGAATGCTTAGTGCTCAAAAGTGCTGTGGAGATCTTGTGGCACTGTTCCTGTTTTGTATATGTGTGTTTAATAATGCATATGATCTGTGCGGTTTACCAGAGAGTGTCTGGGATGGGGTAAATTTAGGCAATTCTTTATCATGGTTTTACTACTGTAACTCTAACTGGCATTTTAGCCAAATTAGATACTAAATAATCTATTAGGGCATAGAAGAAATCATCTTTTTCATTACAGCTATTGTGGTTATAGCAGTAGTTTAGCTAAATGTGTTGATGCTTGTTTTTTTTTTAAATAACATATTTGCATGGATCTGGCCAGAGTTATAATGATCATTGTTTTACCTGGTCTCACTACAAATTGAGTTAAAGAGCAAAAACTAAGATTTCATATACTAGTCAGATATTGTGTCTGCCACAGAATAAAAAAAAACAAAAAAAAAACACCTCTTTTCACAGAATTGTGAGATTTAAACCCAATTGTGAGGGGAAAAAAGTCAGAGTTGTGAGATAAAAAGTCACAATTATCTTTTTTAAAATTTTAAAATTTTTATTACATGGCAGAAACAAGCTTCCATAATAAGCAAATATATAACACTTCAGTATGGGGGATACGGAACACATATTCACTATTAACTACGACTTTTTCCTCAATAAACTCCTGATTTATAATAGTAAGGTTGTTGTCAAGTTTAGGTATTGAGCAGGATTAAGGGATGTAGAATATGGTCATGCAGAATAAGGCATTAATATGTGCTTTATAAGTACTAATAAACAGCCAATATACTAGTTATATGCATGCTAATAAGCAACTATATAGTTAAAAGTGAGAACTGAACCCTAAAAAAAAGGGTTGTGATATATGGAGATATTTTGTGTGTATTCGAAGGTGTTATATTATATTTTACACTAGACAGTCTTCAGCATGAGCCTTCTTTCTGCCTGCTCATGTTATTTGTCGTCTGCTCAGCTGCTGCACACTTCCTTCTACCTGTGTCAGTGTTTTATTGGCCACCATGGGAACCGTTTATCTGTTTGGTACATTTATCCCTGAATACAGTTGTTTATTGCTTATGCAAGGCCAGACTGTGTGTGTGTGTGTGTTAGGCCCAGTTCGTGCTCCTGGGGCTAAAAGAGGCTCCTAAAGCAAGTGACTTGAGCAATTAATTTCTGTCCACTTTCAATCTCTCGCTCTCAGTCCCTTGAGAAAACTGCACACTTTCCTACTAACCCTTTCAGGCCCAATCTTCCATCTTTCTCTCTCTTCTAACAAATTATTTCACTTACTGTATGTTGCGTGTATTTTGTTTGTGATGTCATAAGTTTGTCATCATGGATTAAGGTCATGGCAGTGGTGTCATACACACACACACACACGCATACACACACTTGGCAGAAGCGTGCAGTGCAGCACTGCCTCGGGTTAGTCTGAATTATTCATGTCTAAGGGGCCTTATAAGAGCACCACTCTCTCTTCTCTCTCTGTTTTGTACTCTCATTCAGATTTATGACAAAATTAATTTAGCAGAAGACACACATGTGTATCTCTCACTGATTAATCTCCTCGGCCATACATTCATACAATTACTTATCCACTGGAGGGCGCTACCACAGGAACCTCAGATGATTAGAAAGACCACACACACTCTCAAAAAATCTGCATTTTTACAATAACAACTGTTTTCCTCATCGGGACCAAAAATGTCCCCATTTCTGGTAATACCATCATTGTGTGGACATTTTGAGCAATGCCATAGAAGAACCATTTTTGGTTCCCCAAAGGACCTTTCAGTGAATGGTTCTTAAAAGAAGAAAATTTTTTCTTCCACTATAAAGAACCTTTTGTTCCATGGATGTGAAAGGTTCTTCATAGAACCATCAATGCCAATAAAGAACCTTTATTTTTAAGATATAATAAGAGTAGTATGCAATCCTGAATTTAGCCAAAGGTTGTGAGAATGGAATACCAGCTTACTATTACTTATTATTCCTTGCAGTGTTCTCTGTTATTTATTGCAGATTTCGGCAAATGTAGTGCACTTTTAGGGGGGAAAAAGGGTTCAGTGGGGTTTTATATATAGAACACTAGGGTTCTTGACTCAGTTTTAAAGAACACTTTATGCTAAAAAGGTTCTATAAGGAGAAACGTCTCAAATCGTTACATAATACTTTCATGTTTAACAGGTTATTGCAATTTTTGTAGTGATATAATATTTTTTATGAGCTGTTTAATTCGTAACATTTAATCAAAATATAAACACTGAATTGAAACTAAATCCAGAAAATGATCCCATGATTGAAACCCCCAAAGTAAATATTTAATTTTATAGTTTTATTTAATTAATATTTTAAAGTGTTACGCTCCGTCTCCGTCGTGTACCGCACATAGTCGAGTTCGACACACACAATACTATTGCTTTTTTTATACTCTTCCAGATGTCAGAGGGCAGCACCGAGTCGTGTCATTTATAGGACATTCACTCAGAAGGATAGAAGAAGAAAAGTAGCGGTTCTGCCATTGCGTGCAAAGTTTAGAGCGAGAAAATTCTCGGAACAGCGTGTTGTTTTGTATCGCTCTTTCTGTACTCTTCTTCAACTACTGCACAATACATTACATCACAACTGCGTATAGTGCCACCTAGTGGACTCTTCTGTCTCAACATTAACCTCTGCGGACCCTCCTGATGACGAAAATTACATCGCGGGAACCGGAATATGGACAGTGGAAGTATACTTTGGGCTTAAAAGGTTCTATATCTGAAGCGCCTGACAGAACCCTTTAAAGGGGACCTATAATGCCCCTTTCACAAGATGTAATATAAGTCTCTGGTGTCCCCAGAATGTGCCTGTGAAGTTTCAGCTCAAAACACCCCACAGATAATTTATTATAGCTTGACAAATTTGCCTCTATTTGGGTGTGAGCAAAAACACACTGTTTTTGTGTGTGTCCCTTTAAATGCAAATGAGCTGCTGCTCCCAGCCCGCTTTCCAGAAGAGGGCGGAGCTTTAACAGCTCGTGCTTCGGTTGCTCAACAACAACAAAGCTGGAGAATCTCACGCAGACAAAATGACGAAATGTTCAGCCTTACATTGTTCAATCCGGAGTCGACACTGATGGAGAGACTCAGGAAGAAGTTACAACTTTTAGAATAAAACTGGATGTTTCTGAATGGTTAGTGGATACATTTATGTAGTTGCTGTGGAGTTGATTCAACTCATCGCATGCATGTGTCGTCATGTTAATCTTTTGTGCAAATCCAGCGTTTAATTGGCCCTCGTTTGTGAAGCAGTCCGGCGTAAAATGACGGCATGACAACAACTCTACTACAACATCTCTTCCTCTTCTCTAAAGCAGCCCAACATGGCCTCACCCCCTTTGTTGCGTGTTCCCTGGGGCAGGGTTTATGTAAATTTTGGGGTTTGTGATGTCACCAACCCAGGAAGAAGCTCGTTGTAGTCCCTACCAGCCGTTTGTTGTGGTCCTTAAAAAGTGATTTCTGTAAAAGAAAATATCTCCTTTGCATTGAACTTTGAGCGTCGTAACTTTGCAGATGTTGTTTATGCTCAAACAGCAACATTACACATTCGAACAGAAAACAGCATACTGCACACAGTATACATACTATATACTGCAGAAATAGTGGGACTTCTTTCTTTTTTTCCTTTCATGAAGGATGGCCTCTCGCAGCAGTTTTATGGGCGCACGCACAGAAGCGTATCTCTCATTAACACATTACTAGGGCTACTCTCAAGACAAATGGCTCTTTAGCAGGGCCAAACCACAAACATTAATAAAGTGACCTAGTTATAGCAAAACCAGAAGCAGCCGTTTGAGTGTGCATGCAAGTTTGTATCCAGTACCTAAGTGGAATAATGATGATCATTAAATAAAGTAAAATGTTTGCTTGAGGTGTGTTTATGAATGTATGTATGGTAGAGCAATAAGACCTTCCATTACAGGGATGCTTTTGGTGGTGAATCTCATGAATACTGTCAAGAACACACCTAACTGTTTAATCCATAAACATCAAATCAGATGGCAACTCATTTAAGTTCAAACTTCTTTTCTTCTTTTTCCAAAGCGGTTTTGTTGATGTGTGTTTAAAGGCAGTTGGTTCGTGTCATTAGCGGAGCGTCCTGTCTGGCCAGAGTTAATTGGACGCTGCTCTAATGGCCTAATTGAGTGTGATGGAGTGGAATGGAGTGCTGTGTGTGAGTGTCTGGATGGTCAGCTTGTGTTCAGTGGCCTGGTCTGCATCATAGTTGACAGAGAGAGTTTTTGTGATTTAACTTGAGTTAAGAACTTAATTTGTATACGTTAGATTAGTGTGTATAGCACAGTTTCTGTCTGCACACGTCTCACATGACCAAGATAGAACTACATGTGTTGGGATACCTCATAAAGTCATGAAGTCCTATCTCATGTGTGTTGCCGTGTGCTCGACTCTTTTAATTACACATTCTCCCCAAATGCTAATGGATCCCTGTTGGATATGAATATTAAGATTGCACAGCGGTGCGCTGTTGTTCCAGCATGTTCAACATATTGCAGCTTCCTCAGCCCCATTGTGTGTGTCTGTACTGTACATCTCCCAGATGTTTTTCACATTTGAACCCTCTAGAGTTTTCCCCATACTGGGGTTCATATTTATCTCAGAAGGATTTATGCTTGTAACATCTCTTCCCACAATATACACACACTTTCTAAGTTTTTATTATTATTTATTTTTAAGAATATCCAGGCCTTTTTATTATAATATAAGTGAATGAGAACTGGTGCTGTCAACCTTAAAAATGACTGACTAATACCACAAAAATATTGTAATATGAAACTTAAATAATGTAATATGAAAATAAACTAAAAATACTATTGATATAAAATTGATAGTTTTGTAGTTTTTCTTTTTTAAATTTGATTTAATAAAATTAAATACAAATATATAAATAAATAATAACACAATAAAATAAAATAACACAATAAAATAAAATAATATACAGTAATATTAAAATAAAATAATAAAAAGAAAGAAAGAAATTATAAAATTAATTAATTAAATAATAAATTAAAATAAAAAAATAGAAAAATTAAAAATAAAATAATAATAAATAAATTAATTAATAATAAAATAAAATAATAAAATAACATACAGTTAAAATAAAATAAAATAATAAAAATAAAACAAATTAAAATAACACAATAAAATAAAATAA
>RJVU01068486.1:5165337-5189561 GCA_003731715.1 Anabarilius grahami
AAAATCTATATATTTTTATAAAATACATTTATATATAATACTATAATAAATATGAAATATATATATATATACAAACACAAAAATGTCATGAAATTCTAGATGGCACAGGGTAATAGGTCCCAAACTTTTAAGGAGCTGGCTTTAACAAGATCAATTAAAAGTAGGTTGTAGTCTGAGAAATAAGCTTATTTATTTCCCAGTTTTACAGTATAAAGGCAGTTTCATCTTTTTATGAAATCCATTTAGACCAGGACAGATGTGGCCTGATGTTACTGGCCATTTCAAACAAGCACCGTTTCAAGCCCTCTCGACTCATTAGAAGCACGTTTCAATTCCACCAAATCTCTTGTGCTTTGTTCTTATGAGCCATTTTCTTCAAATGGCATTCTGGGTTGAGTATATATTATTTTTGCCCCTCTCAGGCTATTTATATGAAAAAAATAAATTAAAAAATCTTCATCAAACTTCATGGTTTGATTTCTACCGTATGCATGGTAAGACAAAAAGGAATTGGTTATGCTTGGTTGATTCAGCTAAAATCACTCTAAAACACAACATAACTGCCCGATGCTTTTGAATGTTAGAGATCACACATTGCATGCGAATCCATTCAGTTCTCTATCTCTCTTTCACCACCTCATGATTTATCCCACTTTGACTGTCTCTCTTCCTGTCTCACTTTCACCAGGTGATTTGCATGCCTCTTGGCTTTGGCCTTTGCAAATGTCAATTAACATCTGTAATGGAATAAGTTGGTGCATGGGTCTGGGAATGGTGGAATGTCTTGAATTAACCAATCACAATTGTTTATGCCTCCCTAACAGTAGCCGACGAGTTTAACCTCACTCCCCGAAAAGAGAGGACAGAAGGTAAGGCAACCAATCAGGGACTCGCTCCACACTAACCTCACAAACGGACTGCATCTCTGTGTGTTTGGGCATGCTCATTTTCAGATGTTTTGGTGGATTTCTAATGGTGTTTTTAAAGATTATATATATTTTTTTTGACAAATCTATGCTCTGTTGCAAAACTTAGTGAGCTGCCAGCCACTACATTATGTTGCTGCCATAAACACTTCACTTTGGCTATATTGTAAACCAGAATTTTGTGTATCATTCATGCAGAAAGTAATCCCAGAATGCATTGTGAGTGGAAGAAGAAATCAAGATTGAAAATTGCTCACTATTATTATAATAATTCAATCAATCATTTTTTAAACATTCCCATAAAAAGAAACACGGTTTTACCCAAAATTGGTGTTGTTAGCTTAGCAACATGCTAACATCAAACTCTATTATAATCTATAATTTACATTAGATACTGAATAGTTTAGAAAACATTATAAATCAAGTTTTAATCTAAAAAGGACAACTTCACCATATTTGTCTTTAGCCTAGCAATATGTTAATGTCAAAGTCTATTAGAATCAATTGAGAGAAATGTAGACAACATATAGGCTATACTAATTCATCACATACTGATTAATATACAAAACATTGTTATAAGTTTCAGTCTAATTAAAAATGGACAATTTTACTCAATATGTAGGCTATTTGTGCCTTTTGCTTAGCAACATGCTAATGTCAAAGTCTATTAGAATCAATTGAGAGAAATGTAGAAAACGGTTATAATGTTTCATTATATACTGAATAGTTTAGAAAAAACATTCCGTTTCAATCTAAAATGGACACATTTGCCCATGGTTGTGCCTTTAGCTTAGCAATATGCTAAAGTCAAAATCTGTTAGAATCATTTGAGAGAAATGAAGAACAGATATAATATTTCATTAGATACTGAACAGTTTTCGGGGGAAAAAAAACTGTTTTAATTTTATATTTTACCCAATATTTGTTTGTTTTTAGCTTAGTAAGATGATAATGTCCAAGTCTATTAGATTCGATTGAGAGAAATGTAGAAAACAGTTATAATATTTCATTATATATTGAATATATACAGTACAGCCCAAAAGTTTGGAACCACTAAGATTTTTAATGTTTTTAAAAGAAGTTTCGTCTGCTTACCAAGGCTACATTTATTTAATTAAAAATACAGTAAAAACAGTAATATTGTGAAATATTATTACAATTTAAAATAACTGTTTTCTATTTGAATATATTTCACAAAGTAATTTATTCCTGTGATGGCAAAGCTGAATTTTCAGCATCATTACTCCAGTCTTCAGTGTCACATGATCCTTCAGAAATCATTCTAATATGCTGATCTGCTGCTCAAGAAACATTTAATGTGTACAATTGTACAAAATATTTTTTTTCCAGGATTATTTGATGAATAGAAAGTTCAAAAGAACAGTGTTTATCTGAAATCTAATCTTTTGTAACATTATAATTGTCTTTACTGCCACTTTTGATTGATTTAATGCATCCTTGCTGAATAAAAGTATTCATTTCTTTAATTTCTTTTCAAAAAAATAAAAATAAAAATTCTTACTGACCCCAAACTTTTGAACGGTAGTGTATAATGCTACAGAAGCTTTGTATTTCAGATAAATGCTGTTCTTTTGAACTTTCTATTCATCAAGGAATCCTGAAAAAAAAAGTACACAACTGTTTTCAACATTGAAAATAATCATAAATGTTTATTGAGCAGCAAATCAGCATATTAGAATGATTTCTGAAGGATCATGTGACACTGAAGACTGGAGTAACGATGCTGAAAATTCAGCTTTGCATCACAGGAATAAATTACTTTGTCAAATATATTTAAATAGTACACAGTTATTTTAAATTGTAATAATATTTCACAATATTACTGTTTTTTACTGTATTTTTAATTAAATAAATGTAGCCTTGGTGAGCAGACGAAACTTCTTTTAAAAACATTAAAAATCTTAGTGGTTCCAAACTTTTGGACTGTACTGTATATACATTACGTTTCAATCTAAAATGGACAAATTTGTTCATGGTTGTTGCCTTTAGCTTAACAATATGCTAATGTCAAACTTTATTAGAATCAATTGAGAGCAATGTAGAATGGATATAATATTTGATTAGATACTGAATAGTTTAGAAAGAAAAACAAAACAATGTTTTAATTTTCTGTCTAATTAAAAAGACAATTTTACCCACTATTTATTTGTTTTTAGCTTTGCAGCATGCTAATGTCAAACTCTACTAGAATTATGTTGAAGACAGTTATAATACTTAGAATACTGGATAGTATAGAAAAAGCATTGTTTTTAAGCTTCGGTTTAAATAAAAACAGATCATTTTACACCATATTTATTTATTTTTAGTTAGCAACACGGCAAGACCACCAGTGACGGTGGAAATGAGTCCAGCAACAAGTTTAATCTGTGTTCGGAAAAATCCTTCAAAACTGCCCCCCTTTGACTTCACGACTCTCCGATCTGGTGTTAACTGTTAGTAATCAATCTAACTAAACGACTGTGTGCGTTGTGCTCGTTAAGGAAGTCATTTGAAGTAATTGCCATCAAATCAGAGAGGGTGTTGCTTTCTTCTTTCCCATTGAAATGAAGTGCCATGGTGTTAAATAAACGTTTTGGCAACAACTTTTTTTGGAAAGCAAAGCGTACTGCCTGTTCTTGAGGGAGTATGATGGAAGAAAACATTAATTATGCTGAGGAGTTCTGGAATGGGAAAAGAAACGGAGGTGTGTGTGTGGATGCATGCGTGTGTGAGGAGGGATTGCTGAAATTCTGTTTGAAATAAAGACCCTCAATGTCAGACGGGCCTGTTTGGCTTACTGCAATTAATCCATCAATGTCAAACGTCTGGAGCAGAGAGTTCTAGTTACAGCACAGGGGAGCACAAATTCATGCTGTGTGGAGACTAGAGATGTATGGAGACCGAAGGTTCAGTGTTGAGTCATGTTATGTCGAGAATTCATCCTGTCAAAAAGTCAAAGCTTTTCTGTGTTAAAGTCAACATGAAACGCATTTTATTTCCAATAAATAAAATATTTTTGAAGAAATGTAAGGAGGGAATTGAATGGATAGTGAAAGATGGGAGTTGCATACTAGTCATGTGGTTGGGAAGCAACTTATTTTCCGTTCTACACTCTTAAAAATAAAGGTTCCAAAAGGGTGTTTTCGTGGCAATGCTATAGAACCACCATATTTTATTCCCCATAGAAGCTTTAAGTGATCAGTTATTAAGAGAAACATTGTTTTCTTAGTGTGAAAAACATTTTTAAAAATCCAAAGAATCTTTTGTGCAATGGAAAGTTTTCCTCTCTTCCCAGTCTGTCAGTAATGCTCTGTTTAGTTCCTGTCTCTACACTGTAAACCCCAATAAGAGGTAATCAGTCACATCAAATTTTTTGAGTTATGATATTCCAATTAACTCTCCCTTCCGAGTGCAATGGGCAAAGCCTGCTGGGAAATAGAAATCCCAGCCCAGTTTCAGTTAAAGTTTAAGTTAGTCTATATTAAAAGAAATGAGTTCATGCAACTCAAAACAGTTGAGTTTACTTGAAATATGTCAGTGCTGTGAACTCAAGAGAAAAAGACATTTCTAAATACTCATTACAGTTAATTTAACTGAACTAATTTGTTTAATTTAAGTTTGTCCTACTCAAACCAATTAAGCATTTTGAGCGTTAGGGTTTACAGTGTATGAAGCCTCTCCCTCTGAAAAGCACAATGTACTCTGATTGGTCAGCTGGACCTGGGTGTTGTGATTGGTCAAGCACTTCAAGTGTATTTGAGAAACGTCCCGCCCCTTACCATAACCACGAGTTTCAACCCACTACTAACTAACGCAACCAGGCCCCGCCCCTTTATTTTGTGTATGCCTTAGGCGGGACTTATTTAAATGAGTAATATTGTGACATGCTCGTCCCCTGAAGAAAACTCAAGACTACAATGGAGGCGTTTCAGGGAGTTCAGAAGCAGTGTGCACTGATATAGAGAATAACTCCCCCTGGAGTGACTTTGTGCTTTGGAACTTTGCAGAGCTTATTCATGCTCAAACAGCAACATTACACACTAAAGAAAGTTGAATGTGTAAAAAAAACGGTCTCAAAGTCACCAAATTCTCCACAGCAATCAAAGTTTCCAGTATGTCTGGAAGTGACAGTGAAGGATGTCACATTCTGAAAGTTTCATGACTAAGCAGAAATGTAGATGTGACTCAGCAGATTCTGAGCATCGCTGATGTCATTACGCCAATGAGACAGATGAAAATGTAATGACTGACTGGCTTGCGGCATTAGAAGTTAATTTGGACATATGTAAAGGAGCAAGGGACAACCTGGACATCCTCTGGTCCACTAATGATCCAGGACATGCGGGAATGGAGGGTACGTAACCCCAAGACTCCTTCAATCTTCCTGGACACACCAGGACGAAACCCCCTTGCTGCTGCAGAGCTATTTTAAGCCTAATAACCCTTTAACTTGATGCATAAAATTGCAGATAGCTGAATAAATTACATGCGATGGATCGTGCTTTCATACGCAAATGCTGGCCTGTGTTACCTTGAGTATCACTCATGAGAATATTGCCGGCCATCTTAGCAATACCACGGCCACAGCACTCGAATCAACCACCGCAGGTTATTCAGGGCTTAAATGATGCTTTCTTTTAGCATTTAATGGTAATCACTCTTAACCGCTCAAGTGCTCGAGGTGCCTTTGTGGGTATGCTAATTAAAGAGATGAAGGTGCTTTATGATATAGATACACATTCACTGTTGTTGTGTCTCTCTACTTCTTTTTTCTCTCTTTTTTTTTTTTTTTTTTNTTTTTTTATATATGTAGTGATACAATGGTAATATTTGATAAGCAAATTTAAAGGGTTAGTTCACCAAAAATGAAATTTCTGTCATTAATTACTCACCCTCATGTTGTTCCACACCCGTAAGACCTTCGTTCATCTTTGGAACACAAATTAAGATATTTTTTAAGAAATCCGAGAGGTTTTTTTTTATCTTCCATTTAAAGCAACGAAATGACCACATTCAAGGTCCAGAAAAGTAGTAAAAACATTGTTAAAATAGTCAACGTGACTACAGTGGTTCAACCTTAATGTTATGAAGCGACGAGAATACTTTTTTGTGCGCAAAAGTAAAACAAAAATAACGACTTTATTCAACTTTTTTTTTTTTTGTGGAAACCACACCAAAAAAAAAAAGTTTGAAAGAATTACTAAAATAGCATTTTTTGTCACAATATAAAAGCTTCTTTTTTTTTGTTCTTTTTTTTTTTGTCAGTTTTATGCATCCTTGAAGACTGTCAAAGACTCTCACCCAACATTGGTTAACCTTTAAATGCATACCTTGGGTCTTTATTGACCCGGGATGTAATTCACTACTCTCCTCCTCAATCATTTTTTAAAGTTAGACATCAACCTTCTTTGTATTCCTCAATCAATTCATTATAAACGATATAACAAGAAAAAAATAATAAAATTAGAATAGAATGCCTGTTTTCCCATTCATTTTTTGTAAAAATTGTATAGGGTCACTAACGACCCGAGGTGTGTATCAGTGTATGTATATATTTTTTTTTCTGCACAACAATAATTGAATCTTTGATGACAGAATAAGTACAATTTTACCTTTTATTCCACAAGGTGGCAATGTCTGATATACAATGATGAAGTGACATTTCATTCAGACAGAAAACGAAAGAATAGGAAGTATCATCAGCAAAAATTGTAATAGCTTAGCGATTTACTGCAGAGCAAGTACTGAATGCAATCAAATATAAGTGTCACTGTCACTTGATGATGGATCTGGTGAGCTGTCAGCGATCAAAATAGTGATTCTGAAGATGTTGAAAATGATAGTTTTGAGAATATGTTTGAGATCGCAAATGGGCTCATATTCACAATCTCAAACATATTCTCAAAACTATAATTTGCTGAATGTACTGGGAAATGAGCTCTGACAAGGACAGTGATGATGGCATAAATCATCTGCTCAAACTGAATCCTTCCAAGCTCCAAAAGGTAACAAATATGCTTTATTTTATTCTTCTGTAATTTTTACTCTAATATCAGGGTAGTTTTAAATTATCGCGACAGGTAGAGATCCATCCGTGATAGATATAGATCCGGGTCACTAAAGACTGCAAAAGAATGCATTCAAGGGTTAAGAGCAAATATTTACAATGTTGTTATCATTTAGTAGCAATTAAAAATAAATGCAGCCTAATATTAATATAAATGACAGACAATGAATAACAAAGATCTTTTTTGATATATGTACATTTCAAATGAAACTTTGTTGGCTTGAGAAGGCTAAACCTCAAGCCAGGAATCGAACTCGGATCTCTTAAAGCACAGTTGCGCCATGTGTTGTAGCGCTGCCCACTAGGCTATTGTCTCACCGCTGTTAATACTCCCATGCAAAGCCTACTCATACATATGTAACCTATTAGGGAAAACTACGCTATCACTCTTAATACCCCCATGCAAATGTGTAGCCTATAATTCACATTTCTGTTTTTTTATTATTATTTTTTTTATTTTAATTTTATTACAAGAACAAAATAAAAAAATACATTAGCATATTAATAACTATTTTAAAAAAAAAAGAAAGAAAAGTTTTTATCATCTTGAAGAAAAATAACATTTTATTTTATTTTAAAGGGGTGGTTCAGTGGGTTTTTTTCTAGGTTTGATTGTGTTTTGGGGGCACAGTTTAACATGTCTTAATGCATCGTTTTTTTGAAAACACTGTATTTTTCATATATTTTACCTTTATTCTACACCTCTGTTTCCACTGTCATATGAACGGCTCGTTTGACTTCCTGCTTCTATGAAGCCACTCCCTCCGAAATACGCAATGTGCTCAGATTGGTTAGCAGGTTGGTAGCTGGCCCATTGTATCATGATTCGCTGAAGCGTCCGGAAACACCACGCCCCTTACCATTTGTTGCTTCAGTGGAAATGTAATTATAGCGCCTATATTGCTGTATCAAATTGAGCCGAATCAGACCCAGATGAAGAGGGTCAAGCTGCAATCGCGGCTTTTAAAGGACGTTTATGAATGGTATTTCATTTTGTATTTGTGTCAAAGTGTTTAGATGCTGTCACTGCTGTTTGTTTGCTTTCAATATAGTTTTATCCTGATTAAAGCTTTACTGTAGCTGAATACATGACCGAGTAGTAGCATTTTTGTAAAGGTAGCGTTTAATTTATAGCATGAACAACTGTTTGTCTATGAACATAGACCTTTGTTGGTGTTTGTTGCACTAGAACTTAGCTAACTGGCTAGCAAAAACGAGTTGCTCTTTGTATATGTCCTTGATGCATTAAAAATAGCAACAGAACTAACGTTATATGTTCAAAAGACATGTACAAACAATAAAACATACTTACAGTTTGAAGCCGATAAACAGCAGCTTCTGCTTTTAAAGTAGGAACTGCTTCATCTTTCAGTAAAAGCCTTTGTGCAAATCCAGCATTAAACTCGTGTCGATTCTGGAAGCTGTCTTCAGCGCCGCATCCAGTGTAGAAAATATCACAGATTATAATGGGTTCTATATCTTTTGACGCGTCGCGTCGTGCAGCTCGCGTCCGGTGTAAACAACTCTTCCGCTTCCATTATACTGTGCCACATTGCCTCGCCCACTTTGTTGCGTGTTCCCGGGGGCAGTGTTTATGTCAATAGCAAGGGTTTATGATGTCACCAACCCGGGAAGAAGCTCGTTGTAGTCCAAACTGCCCGTTTTTGTAGGCATTAAACTGCCATAACTTAAAAAGACAATATCTCCGTTTGCATTGAACTTTCAGCGCTGTAACTTTGCAGATACTGTTTATGCTCCAGCAGCAACATTACTCACTAACTAAAGTTAAAAAAATGAAATCGCATGTAACCACCCCTTTAACATTTACTCTACCAAGCCAACCCNTTAATGCATCGTTTTTTTGAAAACACTGTATTTTTCATATATTTTACCTTTATTCTACACCTCTGTTTCCACTGTCATATGAACGGCTCGTTTGACTTCCTGCTTCTATGAAGCCACTCCCTCCGAAATACGCAATGTGCTCAGATTGGTTAGCAGGTTGGTAGCTGGCCCATTGTATCATGATTCGCTGAAGCGTCCGGAAACACCACGCCCCTTACCATTTGTTGCTTCAGTGGAAATGTAATTATAGCGCCTATATTGCTGTATCAAATTGAGCCGAATCAGACCCAGATGAAGAGGGTCAAGCTGCAATCGTGGCTTTTAAAGGACGTTTATGAATGGTATTTCATTTTGTATTTGTGTCAAAGTGTTTGGATGCTGTCACTGCTGTTTGTTTGCTTTCAATATACAGTTTTATCCTGATTAAAGCTTTACTGTAGCCGAATACATGACCGAGTAGTAGCATTTTTGTAAAGGTAGCGTTTAATTTATAGCATGAACAACTGTTTGTCTATGAACATAGACCTTTGTTGGTGTTTGTTGCACTAGAACTTAGCTAACTGGCTAGCAAAAACGAGTTGCTCTTTGTATATGTCCTTGATGCATTAAAAATAGCAACAGAACTAACGTTATATGTTCAAAAGACATGTACAAACAATAAAACATACTTACAGTTTGAAGCCGATAAACAGCAGCTTCTGCTTTTAAAGTAGGAACTGCTTCATCTTTCAGTAAAAGCCTTTGTGCAAATCCAGCATTAAACTTGTGTCGATTCTGGAAGCTGTCTTCAGCGCTGCATCCAGTGTAGAAAATATCACAGATTATAATGGGTTCTATATCTTTTGACGCGTCGCGTCGCGCAGCTCGCGTCCGGTGTAAACAACTCTTCCGCTTCCATTATACTGTGCCACATGGCCTCGCCCACTTTGTTGCGTGTTCCCGGGGGCAGTGTTTATGTCAATAGCAAGGGTTTATGATGTCACCAACCCGGGAAGAAGCTCGTTGTAGTCCAAACTGCCCGTTTTTGTAGGCATTAAACTGCCATAACTTAAAAAGACAATATCTCCGTTTGCATTGAACTTTCAGCGCTGTAACTTTGCAGATACTGTTTATGCTCCAGCAGCAACATTACTCACTAACTAAAGTTAAAAAAATGAAATCGCATGTAACCACCCCTTTAACATTTACTCTACCAAGCCAACCCCAACTCAAATGGATTAAGTAAAGTGTTTGAAAAGAATTGTGTTGGATTAACTTTATTTACTTAAGTAAATTAAACAAGCATCAAATGTTATTTTTTAACTTCTTAATTGAAACATGTTCTTTCAAAATGAAAATATTGAGTTGAGCCAAAACACAACTGTTTCAAGTCAGTTTAACAATGCAGATGTTTGAATGAGAAACCTAATACAATGGTGTTAAAGTATTGTAAAATAATTTTTTTGTACCCACAGCGACAAAAAACGCATTCTGGTTGAGTACCATCTGTACCATGGTACTTCTTGAAAATACCATGGTGCATTGACAGGCATAGTGCTATATTACATTTCAGGTTGAGTATAATTCATCTTATACTATGGTACAACTACAGTACTTTTTTTTTATTTTTATTTTTTATAATTTTTCTTTAAGGAGTATATACCATGATACTGAAATTAATTTACCATGGTATTAACATGGTACTCCAAGGTACTCCAAGAATGTCATGACATGGTATTGCCATGGTAATTTTTGGTGCTGTATGTCAGTACCATGATTTATATCAGTACCATGGTATTATCATCTTATACAATCACTGCTCTTCTTTCTCTTCACACCCAGATGAGTAGGAAAATAGTAGGAAAACATGCAGCGAGAGGATGACAATAAAAATAGTGTATGTGGCGTGTGATAAGAATCACAGTGGTTTGATCCATTGAGGGTTGCATGACAAAATCCTGCCTGAAGAAAAAAAAAAAAAAAAGCGCAATTATGAGCTTTCCATCCCTTCACGTGTTTTGCACGATACAATGCCATACTGCAGAAAACCGAACGGGCTCTGCAGTTTGATTATTCCAAGATTCGGAGTGATGCAGATGTCATTTGTGTTTCCCCGAAGCGGGCTTTATCTGCTCAATCCCTTTGTGTTTGCAGTGCGTTCGGCTCCTGCATTTCAGTGTAGCAGATTTGTGTATAAGCTCTGAAAGCCGCATGTTCACATGGTATTGGAAGCATGTTGATTAAAGAGGCTTCTCCAGCATATGGGAAGCGATATTAGTTCATATGCGTGCCAGGCACATTGGATTCTTTCCTGTTCCATTTCTATTAATAACAAACAGAGACAGACACCCCCCACAGATACAGCGTTCTTCATCAGAGAAGAGGAAAGTCTGATGGGGAGAGATGGTCTAGATTTATACCTTTGTGGACAGGAGAACTTGGTGGTCCAAATTCTTAAATTCTTTAATAACAGGAACAGTACAGCCAGAAATGCATATGTTGTCATCCTTCTTTGATCCTGCGGATCAAAGAGGACACGGAAAACGCGCCGACAGACAAAACAGTGCAGGCTACTTTACGTACAAAACAAAGTCTCAGCTTTCAAGTTCTGTAAGTTTTATTATGCAATGTAAAATCTTATTAGTTACACTTACTTAAAAAAAAGCATGGAAACCGATTGCCTTAAAAAAACTAGGTAAAGTGAAATAGGAATAGTCTGTTGTACTGGCAAGTGTTTAGTAGAGTTCACTTACAGTAGAGTTCTAGTAACTAAAAAAGAACTTTAGAGAGTACTTGATGATTTTCTTTAGATTTACTCTTGACTTTGTATAGCTATCATTGTTGTAACCATTGCTGTGTTTGCATGTTGAAGTATGTGTGTGACTCAAGTATGGTCAATTGCAAAATATTTCACCAATATAGAGGGATTATATCAACCCAATTAAAAGTTTCACAAGGTGCTTATGACATAAGTGTTAACAATAAAAATGTAAAAGATAAATGACTAGTTAATGATTTAGTCACTAGTTAATGAAGTTAGGTCACCTTTTAAATGCAACATATTTATTACTTCCCTTCCTTTGAATCCAAATAACTGTGATTTCTTGTTGCATTGCTACAACAATAGGAAGAGAATTATAATAATATAAATGAAGTTCCAAGTGCCCAACCAACTGGAACACTAATCACCATAATGGTGAGTTCAAACAAAACATTTTAGGAAAATCGTGAAAAGTACAGATTACTAGATTTTACAATTAAGATAAGACATTAAGTAAAGTTAACTAAAAAGTTAGAATAACTTTTGGATTTTACAGTGTGAAATTTAAATGGTAAATAAATTGGCACTCTTTAATGTGGCGTGACGGATTGCTGTAGCACCTCAGTTCAGGTGAAGCAGGAGTGCATGTAAACTAATGATCATCACTTCATCTTTACTACTATTTATAGCATGAATGAAAATCAGAGGGCATGCTAAAAGAAATGGTACAAATTACTGAAATGTATCATTTTGAAATCCCCAGTCCTAATTCATTTTAACATTTAATTATTTTAATATTAACGTTAGTCTACTTTTATACTAATATTATGTTTATATTAAGGTATTTTTAAGCTTGAACGGCCCTGTCCCCATTCATTTCCCTTTATTTTTATATTACTAATATATTAACTTTTTTGTTATTTTGGAGCTTAACAAATGCAGTCCTCAATTACTGTCATTATTTTGAAAAGTTAACCTTTTGTCCACACAGTTTTGGAACAACAATAAATTATGGCAGAATTTTCATTTTTGGATTACAAATCTCACTGACAAACACAGGCCTGATCTGCTCATTTTCAAGCTTTCAAACAGAACAGCCCCTGCAAATGGCCTGAAAGACTGCAGCACATCCAACCTCGTCTTAAAATCTTTCATCATGTTCTTAACAACCAAACCACCTGTGTTTGCAGTGGCTTATACTGTTCCTGTAAATGAAAGATTCCATGAATATCAAGAAACGGAGTCTCTCGCCAGCTCATAATTGTGCAGTTCTTAGTCCTAATTGGTCAGTTTTGGCACTAGCTAGGCTAATCACTAGCTTCAGCAGCGTAGGTTTGCTTGGTTAAAGGATCAAGAAGGTTTTAAAGGAACCTTGTCTTCAGAAGCTGCTACCAGTTGTGAAAGAATGATAACAGTTGCGGCTCTGGTTTGGATTACGCCTCAGGCCTGGCGCTCTGCCTACCGCTTGCTTACACATCCAAACCCTATCCCTACACCTCAAATCACCTGAAATCATTTCCAAGCCTTCGGTCCTCTTATACTTACTAAATGTTAAAAACCATGTTTAAAACGTTCATCTTTCAAGAGGAGGTAATAGATTTCTAATTGTTTTCTTACGGTGTTGGGGGTTTATTTTGCTTAGCTAATCTCTGTTTTCCTTCATGTCTTTCCTCCTGAAGATCGGCTGTGAGCTCAGCGGCCAGCGGACATGCTCCATTTAGCGCTCTGAAAGCGAGTCAGGAATCTCAGTGTAGATGGAGGGAAGATGTTTTTAGGAGAAGGACCAAACCATCGGGTCCACCTTAATGCATCATCTGAGAGGAATGAGAGAGATTGAAAGACAGCCATGTTTACACAGAGTGCCACCATACGCTGTATGAATGTATATATAGAGCCCCAGTTTTCAAGGTCTACTGAGAAGACAAACGTCAATTCCAAGAAGTGCTCGAGAACCTAAATGTGCCTGAACCTGCGTCACAGATTGCAGCTCGACATAAGAAGTGTGCAGTTCAGTTCGCATCTCGAATCTCTCTGTGGGTCAGTGATGTGATGCTATTTTTTGTGTTGTTTAATCTATCAGTTTTAGGGGTGTAGCGGTACTAAGCACTTCTAACTTAATTAAACACCTACATGGCTTGTCCTGTTGTCTTATATGTGTATGTTGTTTAATGCATTTAAGATGCGTTTTCCTCAACGCTCAACTTGCATCTTATGGTTGTATACGTATACCTGTAAATAGCCCCGTTTCTACTGCAGGAACTTTCCCGAGGAACTAGGGACTTTGGGGTGGTACTCTGTGTGTTTCGACCGCAGGAACCAGGGTCTAAATAAAGTTCCAGGTAAAAATTTCCCCCTCAGAAAGTCCCTGCTCACGAGGTAGTACTTTTTCAAAGTTTGGAACTCTCGGGGGTGGGACTTGGGCGCTGAACATGCTGAGATCACAAGGCATTTTTATTTGTTGACTCCACGCATCATTTTATTTAAACCACCATTTTTAACAGTCTGTTGCGGTGTGTGCAGTAAGAGTTGTTTGCTATTTGAATCAACAATGGAGTTTAAGACTACGACCAATGGACCGACAATGAGGTTCAGGCTTTATTAAGCTTATATGCGGAGGACGAAATCCACCGGGAACTGGAAAGTCGCACGCAGTCCTACGTTACCTGACTTTCCTTCACGGTACTTAAGACCACGATGAAAATGCAGACAGCAACAGGTCTGGGGGCAAAAATTTCCTGGGAAGAAAGTTCCTGGGACAAATTATTCCGGGTAATTTCAGTGGAAACGAGGCTAATGTTACAAATTCACGCAAAAATTTCCTTTTTCACATAAAGGATTATCCTGACAGGAAGCGAGTCTACGTTTAACTTAGTAGACTTCAATGAACGAGTGCCGGCGCGTGGAGCAGAATGGGAATGGGAGCGCAATAATTCTAACCTTATTCTAAAATATTTTAACAAATTTTGCATCCAAAAGTGTAAGCATTTCCAGTCTCTTCCCACAATTACAACAGCACCATAAACTGCAGTGTGTGTTGCTGCCGGTTGCAGCAGTATTGACATACATAGTTTATTGTGTAAACTACTGTTTAATAAAAAATTATAAATAAAAATACCAAAAACATACCAAAGCGTGACTTCAAAACAGAGATACGTACCGAATTGTCATTTTTGTGTACCGTTACATGCCAAATAGATTTACTTAAAAAATAAATGCAATTCATGCATGTAATGACCTCATCTACTGTACAATGACCATATTTTTAGTTTCTGAATTTAAATTTATTTTGATATTTTCAAAAACATCAGGCTGTCAACTGTCCTAATATTGTAATGAAGAGCAAATCCTCAATAAAAGAATGAGATTCTTAAAAATAAAACCTTTAGTAGTTTACCATAGTATTGTATTATTAATATTATAAAAGATTTCTGTCCTTTAAATCCAAGTCATGTGGTGTGACCAACGTGCAGAAATAATAACTCTGTGACAAGTTCAATAAGTCTCTTAAAATACTAGATCATTTTATATTTTTATGACACGACACTATTAGTACAAAATTGTCATGTGGTGTGACTCCCCATGAAACTTGATATTTATTATTTTAAAACAATTACAATGAGCAGATCATGCCTCTGTTTGTCAGTCTGAGATTTCTAGATTTATCCAAAAATTAAAATTCTGCCTGAATTTATTGTTGTTCCAAAACCATGTGAGTCTTTCTTTTGTTTTGTTTTTCAAAATAATAACAGTAATAATACCAATATGCAAACCTTTACCTTATTTTTTTTTAAATGTACCATACATATTAAAAAAGTGTATACTTACATTCAATGTATACTTACATTTTTACTTGATGGTTACACCACATTAATTTTTAAAAGTCATTAAATTGAAACTTTTCTTGAACCATATGAAACCAACATAAACAGTGCATTTCTAAGCACTTGACACATGTTTAAATTTACTAAGTTTTTAAAAGATTTTTATTTCCTTTATTGTGGGAACTCTTCTGCGTCATTGACCCATATGTTCAGACTGCTTGCTCTAGGTTCAGGGTCAGTGTTCTTGAGCTCTTCACACAGGCGTACGCTGAAAGAACGAGCCAAATCACTAGCCTCACTAGCCAAATCTAAACACAGAACAGCAGCCATTGGAAAAATAATTATAGCTGTCCAAACTGAGGAATGTAAACACAAACAGAGTTTGAGGGCTATATTTTCAGCGTCATAGCCAAGACATTTTCCATCAATATCTGACGAGAAGGTCTTTTACGCTATGGCAGCAAACAGAAATGGCAGTCTTGGCTACGCTCACGAGAACAGTAACGTTGCTGTCGGTTAACTCTTGTTTATATATGATTTGCATGCTAATTGTGTTGAACGCACGCGCACACACACACACACACACACACACACTGGCCTGTTGCACTATACATTTCAATGAGACGCACACACCTGGACTCACATTAATGCATCATCTAGCGTTCATCTGAGTTTTTAGGAATCATACATCACTGAAACGTTTGTGCATGTGTGTAGAAGCAGTCGTGCATACTGGTATTTATCAAGGTTTATTGTTTTAGGTATACAGACTGTTTTATCCAATCATGCAGGTGGCTTAGATAATTTTTAGTACTTGGCAACTGTTTCAGAGTCTGTTCCATATGGTTTGCACAATTACACACACACGTCACGGATTCACAAGTACACAGGGTCCAAAATGAGCTTTGTACCGCATGAGCCAACTAAACATGAATTGACGATGTTTACTGACTGTAAATATTTCATTGGCAATATTCAATAACACATTAAAGAGGACCTATAATGCAACTTTGATAAGATGTAATATAAGTCTCTGGTGTCCCCAGAATGTGTCTGTGAAGTTTCAGCTCAAAATACCCCACAGATCATTTATTAGAGCTTGTCAAATTTGCCCCTATTTGGGTGTGAGCAAAAACACCTGTTTTTGTGTGTTCCTTTAAATGCAAATGAGCTGCTGCTCCCGGCCCCCTTTCCAGAAGAGGGCGGAGCTTTAACAGCTCACGCTTTGATTGCTCAACAACAACAAAGCTGGAGAATCTCACGCAGCCAAAATGACGATTTTCAGTAATGTTACATTGTTCAAGCCGGAGTCGGACACTGATGGAGAGACTCAGGAAGAAGTTACAACTTTTAGAATGCAACTGGATGTTTTTGAACTGGTAGTGGATAAATGTATGTAGTTGCTGTGAAGTTGATTCAACTCATCGACTAGCATGTGCCGTCATGTTAATCTTTTGTGCAAATCCAGCGTTTAATTGACCCTCATTTGTGAAGCAGTCCGGTGTAAATTGACGGCATGACAACAACACTCTACTACAACAACTCTTCCTCTTCTCTAAAGCAGCCCAACATGGCCCCACCCCCTTTGTTGCGTGTTCTCGGGGGCGGGGTTTATGTACATTTTAGGGTTAGTGATGTCACTAATCCAGGAAGAAGCTTGTTGTAGTCCCTACCAGCTGTTTGTTGTAGTCCATAAACAGTGAATTCTTTAAAAGAAAATATCTCCTTTGCATTGAACTTTGAGGATCGTAACTTTGCAGATGTTGTTTATGCTCAAACAGCAACATTACACACTAAGTAAAGTTAAAAAAGTGAAATATAATTCAACCACCCCTTTAAATTGATCAAAAGTGACAGTTAAGGCTTGTATAATGTTACAAAAGATTTCTATTTCAAATAAATGCTGTCTTTTGAACTTTTTGTTCAACAAAGATTCCTAAAAAAAAATGTGCACAATCGTACTTGTTAATTATACAGTAGAGATCTAACGTATTATTGAATATGTAGAAAGACAGTGCACATTGAATTGAGGGTCAAACTGTTTTTACAATTCCATTTATATCATGTTACATTGCATTTCCATATAAGGGAAGGCCATTTTGTTATTCTCCAAAGCCACTTTTTCCTTTCATTTAGTGTTAATTTTCACATGCAAATCCCTGACCCAAGCAGCCAAGCCCATTCGCTCTCATTGAGGTCTTTTCCAGAATTCTTCCTCTACAGGATTTCATAAGCAGGATTAATGTTGTCTCTGCACTGGCGCATGTTTGAAGTGTGGGCCTACTGTGTCTTTGTGAGGGACCCTTAACGAGGAACAAGTGGATTAAATGCATGAAAAGGTCATTAAGCTGGCGAGTTGAGGGAGTTTCGGCTAGGGCTCTCTGCTTGGTATGAATGGGCCGAGTCTCGCATGTTTAGTCTACAAGCTTTTGCTCTTCCTCCCTCTTGTTCTCCACATCCTCTCCTCCACCTCCTCCCACGACCACACAGCGAAGATAATGGGCCTCATATTTGGGCCATCCATCAGTGCCTTAAACTACAGGAAGGAGTTATGTGCTCTCGCTCGCTCTTTTTCTCACCGTCTTGCACATACACACATACACATTGGGGAAAAGAAGCAAAAATTACCTCAAGAGTTAAAAATGTGACGTTTTTCTGCCTCGCAAGATGGATAATCTGTCTGACACCTCACTTTACATCCAGTGGAGCCATTTATATTCAATATTATTTTAGCACACTTTTTCACCCTCCATCTGCAGATAAACGCGACCCCAATATGCACATTTTTCTTTAGCAAGGGAATGTAAATTATAGACATGAATTTGGAGAGAAGGATGTATTGAGGAAAAAAATGAGACAGCATCTTTTTTCTTCTCTTTCTGGCATGTTTTTTACTCTTTCTCCACCCTAAGGCAACTCCACGCGAGATGTGGGACCATCGTTGGGTTTGAAGAAGTCTAGTTCCTTGGAGAGCCTCCAGACAGCTGTTGCCGAGGTGACGCTCAACGGAGACGTCCCGTTCCACAGGCCTCGCCCCAGAATCATCAGGGGAAGGGGCTGCAACGAGAGCTTCCGGGCGGCCATCGACAAATCATACGACAAGCCAGGTGTGACTGTAGTCAGCCCCGATGAAGATGACGAGGGTATGGAGACATGTAAGTATTAGCGCTGTGCAACTGCAGGCCTCATTTAATGGTGAATGATAAAATAAATGGGAAAACGCTATATCTAGAGACTAGAAACTGCCCAGATCACCCTAGCAACTACCTAAAATACCCTAGCGACACCCAGAAGCAGGCAGAGGCTATTTAAACTAACTCCGCCCACCATTGTCTGATTGAGCCAGACAAAATAAAAAAAAGAAGTGATACAATGTGTAATTAAAGATACGGTAAAACAGTGTGGAGCTATTTAGATACAACCATTATCATAGAAAAAATGCAATGTGTATGTAAATTGAACAGTCTAGTTTGATCATCATGATGTAGTCCAGCCAGTGTATCATCCACTACTTTCTTAACCTCTTTTCTCTATATATTGAAAATGGCAACTCATGTAATCACAGCTATTACCATAATTGCACAGACACAGTAAAGGCGATCTGACACAATATCAATGCCAATTTCATCAGTTGTCTCACACAATGACTGGCCCAGAATATTACGAGTCACCCGCCAATTTAGGTTGACTTCATAGACGGAGCTCAGTAGAGAAACGAGGCAGCGGGTCTCGTGGGGACGTCTTGTGCTATTCTGAAGATTAGAATAGCAGAAGAGATCCCTCCTCTCTGTAAGTAGGTCAGGCCTTCCCTCAAAGACTCAAAAGGAAATAAACAGCCAATAAGCAAGTACAAGTTTCACTATTCATTTCGCCCATGACCAAATGAATTTCCAGACATCCACTCTGGGCATTTTTCTCTAATGGGACCTGGGTTTTAAAGGGATATTTCTAAATGCTTGCAGACTCGATGATTTACTAAATGCGTTTGGGTTCATTTTTTACGGTTCATTGATTGCTTGCAGCAGTGATTTGTGTTCTTTTTCATATGTTAGATTGTTTAATTTATTAACCCATTTTAAAATGTTTTTATACCACAGTTTCTTGCACTGAAGGTGTTATATTTCTTTGGCAGAATAAGTAAGGAATCAAATTAGAATTTTTCGAGACTTTAAGTGATAAAACCTACATACTTTCACATCTGAGAATTGAGTTAAATAATACATAGATTTAGTCCCTAGGGTTGTAAAAACCTGGTTGTTTTTTTCAGTGGTGTTCGGATGATTTGATGAAGTCTGTCGGACAGTTCTGTCTGGTTAATAACACCTGCCAGGGGGAAAAATCACGCCATCCCTTTGTTCTCCATTAAAAGATTCCATTAAAAGCAAGCAGTATTTTTTTTTCAAAAGAGCCAAATTATTTGCCTCAGTCACTTTGTTCTTGTAAGCTGTGTCCGCATTGGGCTAAATACTGTCTTATCTCTTCCGTGGAGCAATAGAGGGCAAATGCGTGAGATTCCACGGTAGAAGCATATTGCATTTCTCTCCTTCCGATATTCAAATAACTCTGTTTTTCAATTTAGATAAGAGGAACCTGCCTGTGCCTGTCACCGAGGTTAATAGTCAAAAGTTGACAGATAAGGGCAGGCTTTTTCTTTCCACACAGACACTTTTATTTACATAAAATGTGAATTTGGCATCACCCGAGGAAAAATGTGTCACTGGGAGATATCCAGCCGAGAAAATGAGTTGGGCTGTGTTTCGTTGTGTTTTATGTTTTTTTTTTTTTAAATATCAGACTTAAATGTGCTCGGCTCTTTTTCCCACCAGGTTTTTAGCCAGAGTGGCAATTTCAAGACTCCATTAGAAGTGATCGGCGTTCTAAAGAAGAAATGAATACCGTGGCACGTCAAAAGGAGACGACTAATGACGCCTTTTGATTGCAGTGTCAAAACATTTACCACTCAGTCCCGTGTAGCTGAAATTTGCCGTTAATTACCCTAATTTGTTCTTTTTACATTTCAGTCAACAATTATCAGAACCGTAACTTACTGTGATAACCGTTTTAATGAAAACGCTATTGATCTGTGAAGTCGCTGCTGTATTGACTGTGAATCTTCTTTTTCAAGTTAATTGGGATGTTTATGAATGCGGACTGTGCTGTCCAATACATACTTTCCTGCATTCTTTTCCATTTTGTCTCCTGAGATTCCATCTTTCTGAAGGCCAGGAATTTTTTGCCATCCGATATCCAACCAAACCGTGTTAGTGTTATTATTTTCTCCTCACTCTTAGAAGAAAAGGTTCTATATACTGTAGAACAGGACTATTCAACTGGCGGCCCACGGGCCAAATCCGGCCCGCAAATCATCTTCATCCGGCCCGAGGGCACCCCGACCTCCCTCCTCCTCTTTTCCTGGCGGTGCGGCTAAATTTGGTTAGATACGTGGCCACAGTGGTGCCTGCGGCTGCACTTTTCGTACCATGCACGCTTCTCCGACTGACTCGAGAAACGTTTTATTATTACGTTTTTATAAACAAATATTTCAGCAGTTATTATGCGTGTCCCGTATTTCTGTCGACTGAACCAGCGATACCAACCATTCGTGAATTAATCATTCTTTCCTTTCCGTGAATTGTCCAAACGTGCTTGCATAACAATCTGAAACGATTTGAATTTGTTCGGACCTCTGTCACTGAATCATCTGAAGTGGTGTCTCGGTCAGTAACAACAAATACAGAACAAATAGCGCTGTTTTCATGTGTTTCACTAGCACGGCCCAGTGGATAACGGAACGAAAGCTTAAAGGAGCTGCATTTATTCCTGGTCCTGGATACCATTATTAAACAGCGTTGCGACATCAAGTGAGAGAAGCGTTTTAATTCGACGCACACCTCTCGGTTACAAATCACAAATCACTCGATGATTAAAAGTTTTAAATCGGATGAAACACCCAACATTCCCAACAAGACTGATGAGGAAAACAGGAGAAACGTGCCTTGAATGAAGACAGAAGACTTTTAAATCCCAAAATCACCACCCTTACAAACATTTACCATAAGTGAACTGTAGTAATTTACATTTACATTTATGCATTTGGCAGACGCTTTTATCCAAAGCGACTTACATTGCATTATCCTATACATTTGTATCCGAGTATGTGCAATCCCTGGGATCGAACCCATGACCTTGGCATTGCTAGTGCCGTGCTCTAACCACTGAGCTACAGGAAAGCCCCTGTGCAATTTACAATGGTTTGTGGAAATGTGGAATATTTATGTTAAATACTATGTTGTAGCCATTTATATTGCAATATATTTATTAGGTGGGTAGGGGAATATATAATTAACTTCTTTGTGCAGGTCTGTGTAGTTTTTACCTGTGTTCACTGTCAGAATATTCTGATTTAAGCCTATAATAATTATAAATAAAATTATTCTTACCAATAAGACAAACTTACATTAAACTAATTAGTTCAGTTTAACTTTTAAGAGTATTTAGCACTTTCTTTTTCTTTCGAGTTCACAGAACTCACTTATTTTAAGTAAACTGAACTGTTTCATTGCTTTAAGTTTTATTAACTCATTTCTTTTCATTTAGACGAACTTAAGTTTAACTTAAACTGGGATTTATATTTCCCAGCATGCTTTGCCTATGGCATGCAAAAGGGAGAGTAAATGCTAAAATTAAGTGTCATATAATGTTTTTTTTTTTGCAAGATTAATGTTAAGTGGGAGATTTAGTAGTGATTAATGTTCTGCTTACTTAAACTTTGAATTTCTTAACATAAAAATTTTGATGTAACCGATTGCCTCATTTGTTTTTAAGTTTTGCCAACTTATTCGGGTTTACAGTGTTGCAAATTAATGAGAGTTAGTTGACATGGAGTTGCAAAGTTACTTATAGCTAGTAGAATGTCTAAAGTGGACTATCGAAATAAAGTGTTAGCTAGTTTTATTTAATTCATTTTTATTTTGATTAAATGTTATGAATTAAACTGCTCGTAAACACACTTTATCACAAATTTTTTTTTGAAATAACCTGTTAAACATGAAAGTATTATGCAAATGTTTAAGACATTTCATAGAACATTTTTGGCATAAAGGGTTCTTTAAAATTGAGTCAAGAATCCTATAGAGTCCCATTTAGAACCCTATCGAACCTTTTATTCAAAGAGCTCATGAGCTCAAAAAAGGTTGGAATTTTTTGAAAAAAGGCAAAGGTGCGAAGAAAGTAATGTAACTGTTTAATTGGCTGATTCATCACACTATCATTGTCTTATGCTTATCATTTTGGATATCATTTCAGTAGATGTCAGAATGACAGAAAACACTGATAGCGACTTGCGCGAGTGAATAAAACACAAGGAATGAGGGCCTACCCTCTTCCCCTCACTTGCATTAAACCGCTCATCTGAGCATGCAGAAATATCCATGATGGTCTCTCATTTTCATGAGGGCCTTTCTTCTAGCCATCAAAGTTCTCACTCACGTCAGAGATTTGTTGGGTATTAATAAGCTCTAATCACACAGGCATCTGTCTCCAGCGCCGCGTCTCCACCATTACGTCGCTCTATTCAAAAGCACTTTGCTTTTAGTGCCCCCTAATTTTTTTCCTCCTTTCTGAGCGTTTTTAAACTTACAATTAGTGACAAATTAATCATGTCCAGACCATCAGGAATGGAGACAGTAGCTGTAATCAGACGGGTGCTGAAATGGAAATGAGCAATATCAGCCAGCTGCGGTCCCTTATGATTATACAGATATGCAACGTATCATGAAGATAGGTGGTAGGAAATGAATTAGCATTGCAAACGACACTTCAAAATAAAATGTTCCCACAGAGATGCGCTCGCTTTTCCAAAAGTACTTGCGTTAATATATCATCAATGAGATACATCATCCTATTGACTGGAATCCATAAAATTAGCATTACAAAATTCATGGGCTATCAAATGTTAAGAGTGCTGTGAGAATACGATCCTCTTTCGTCTTGTCCATTAGAAGAGCTGAACTCTTTGTCTTCCAAGTAAACATCTTAAAAGTGTGGTGACGTGATAAAAAAAAAAACAATAATAAAAAAAACTGTTAGCAAAGCTATTCTTTCTGTAATGATCAGCAGCAAACCATGGAATTCAAAAAGAGATACTTTGAAGCACATTCATGCTGCTCTTTTTCATACAACAAAAGCATATAGTCAAATTCCATCTCTCAAAATGTCTATAGACTGCATGATATCTAGACCTCGGCTTCGGCAGTAGAAACTTATACAGAAATTGTTGGTACTATAGATGTGGTACTAAAATAGCTTGTTCAGAACGGTGAGGTGAACAGTAGATGGACCTCTTTGAGTGCACTTTAGCCCTTTGAACTTCTGAGTTCACTTTCTCTGTTAGTTTTATTGGGTCAGTGAGGAATAACGCTAATAGGCTCCCTGCACTGCTCCTGGGTAACCGCTTTTGAGACCGCCGTACTGTGGTGGGGAGATGTGACCCTTTAGAAGCAAAAAGATAATGGGGTTCCTTCAGATTGAATAACCTCTGAGGTAAAACTCAGCTAAGGAATAAAATGAAAAGAGATTCAGGCAAGATGAAATGCTCACGAGCCTTTGTTATATATGGTTGGACTTGCAGACGAGGTCTCATTAAGATTTTTCATTAAGTCAGTGTTTAAAGAAGTCAAACCATTGCTTTGTTTCTGCTTATAGACATTACTTTAGCTCGCATTTCTTCTCTATATTATTTTATTTTATTTTATTTTTTATTCTAATTTGTTTTGTTTGTTTTGTTTTTATTGAATTGAATTGAATTGAATTGAGTTGAAAATGTT
>RJVU01068486.1:5189891-5221015 GCA_003731715.1 Anabarilius grahami
TTTTATTTTATTTTATTTTATTTTATTTTATTTTATTTTATTTTATTTTATTTTATTCTGAAATGCTAACCAGCAAGTTTCACATTGCTATGTAGTTGCGAAAGTATTGTGGGTAGTTGCTAGATGGTTAACAGGGTGTTTTTGGTGATCAATAGGGTGTCGGTTTTTGGTTGAAATGTGTTATTAGGTAAACCCAACCCTGTGCTACTAATTATTGCTCTTTTTCTGGAGCTGACATACACATGGTATGATTTAGACATTCTTCTTTCTGTCTGTCTGTCTGTCTGTTTATCTATCTCTATCCCCTTTTTTCCTCCATCTCAGTGGAAGAAGATACAGAGGAAAGCTCACGGTCTGGCCGTGACTCCATTTCCACGGCCACAGACCTTACCCTCCCACCCTCTAACACAGAGAAACAGATGAATGGAGGACGCACCAAAGATGACAAGAAAAAGGAGCATGGAGGGAAGGACAAGAAAGACAAGAACAAAGCTAAGAAGGGCGTGCTGAAGGGCCTGGGCGACATGTTCAGGTAGGGTGAACAGCCTTAGGTACTCAAATCACTTTATTTAACTAGCGTTAGCATAACGTGTTGAGTATGTGGGACTCCCTGGTACTAATAGGAAGACCTTACCTTGACCCTCAGTCTCGCTATCATTCATTGAGGCCTGAGGCAGTTTCAATGGAGGTTATTTTAATAAGGCAATGTTTTATTCATCAGTGCATAGATTACCAAATTTGTCATTGGTAATTGCTGGATTGGTAACTTTTCTGAAATAAACACATTAGAGTTCAAGGCAGTGCTACTCACCAAACATTGGCACTCTGTGCAGCTTTGTGTTCCCGTAAACAGCTTTGTCGCCTAGTTAAATGTCACCCCAACTGTGACTGATTTGCAAAATTTCCCCACCAACTTCAGCCTACAAAGAGGTCGAAGCAAATGCGGAATCGTTTAATTTCGAAAATAAATCCATATGGAGGATTAACATTTACTCGGCTTCTCCACGCAAATCTCCTCCGGAGGGACGAGACAGGTACAGATCAAATACTTTTGGGGGCTGCTATCATAAAAAGGTGCTTTCCTGGTCTCCTGCCCCTCTGGGCACTTTGAAATAGTGGGTCGAGCATCCATTTTGTTAAGAACTTGGTAAGCGTTTCCCAATGCTAGGCTAATTAAGCTGGGCCTCCATTAATTATTCTTATTTGGTGCTCATTTGAATCCCGCATAAATTATACACACTCTTATCTGCACAATAAGTTGTTTTGAGGTGGATTAGCGTAATGGGATTAGTTAGCATAGTACGTTGCATGCTGTGCCGTAATGAACAATAAAAACGACAAGTGTTTCCAGGTCATGTTTCAGGAGCACTAAAGGGTCGGTTTTAGTGTCCCCTGATTTGTGCTCCACCACTCCACCTCTATTTTGTCCTGTAGAATGATGGCAATGGGCAGTTACTAAGCCATAATTACATGTTAGGTTGTGGCCTATGTTTTGAGTTGAATTTGATTAATTAATTAGAAATATGATCAAGAGGATTTCAGCTTTCTTCAGTGTTTAGGAGTGGGTGTTGGGGCAGTTGCTAATACATTTAGTAATTTGTTTAGTCATTTAATGTTACGATTAACGTGTGTTATGTACATAACTTGTTACATTTCCACCATAATGTCAGATTTGCTTTTTAAAATCACAATAACATGAAAGTACCTACAGATCTTTACTGCCATATGATGGTATAACGGATTATTGAAAAGTAAAAAATGTCGAGCAGAGACTTGGTTCAATCCATTGGTTGTTGATTGGATTTTGAGGCGTGGGCATTACATTCAGAAATGAATGCCGGCTTGCAGTTGAATGTGGAAGGCTGGGGTTTAAGTGGACTAAATGTTTGGAGAATTCCGGCATACGGCATCAGACCATACATGGATGAATCACTCACAAATCTGTAACATGCATTTACAAAATAGATGTGTGCATTACTTTTCCATTTATTTAATTGATTTACTGATAAATACAATTATTGGGGAATATTTAAGGTATTCAAGTGTTATAGAAGTGGTAGTATGTCTGAGCATGATGGGTATTGTAGTTCTAGAGAGTGTGGAATGCTGTTGTAGACGTTATTTGTAGCGGAAAAATTGTAAAAAAAAATAATACTGTGGCACTTTGTTTTCCTAACTTTCCCCAACAATCAATGCTAACTGTTGATTCAACCCCAACTTCCCCAACCATGTGCACAATTTTTCACGTGTCCGCTTTCAAGCTGAAATGCATGGTATACATGCTATAATGTTAACGTTGTTGGAGATCACCCAAGGTTGCGGTGTGCTCATCATGCTCAGGCTGTTCAGCCTCATGTCGAATTGAGACCTTGAGAACACCTGGTCCATGCTTAGTAGATTTGACTCCCCAAAGGAGAGGAGCTCTTTTGGATTTACAGCTTTAGTGATGAGACGGAATTAGCTTCAGCTGTGTGTCATCACAAGCTGCTGGCAGCTTTCAGGACCCCCTGCTCTTGGAACACTATTTTGTTTGTGCTGAATTTCTTCTTATCATTCTTTTTTCATCATAAGTCGTAAACCAATCCGTCTCCAGTCAAAGATATATTTAATGGTAGTGCGTCCAGTTGCGCTGTATGGAGCCGAATGCTGGCCAGTTACCAAGAGTACTGAGCACCCTCTCCATGTTATGGATTACTGGTGTGTCTCTCCTTAACCATTACTGTAATGATACAATTCGGCGGCAAATGGGAATTGTGTCTATTACAGAGAAAATGTGTCAAAGGCGTCTTTGGTCTTTTGGTCAGTGGTATGGGCACATCCTACGAGCAGCACCAGGCACTGTCGCTAACAACACCTACCACTTCACGGTGGATGGCAAACGGCCAAGTGGACAACCAAAGCTAAGATGGCAGGATACAATGGAAGAAGATATGAGGATCACCAAATTACACTCGAATGGGGCGCTTGACTGTGCAAAATGGAATTCCAGGATCCGAAGAGCGGACTCCACACTTATGGGAAAACATGCTAGGAAGAAGAAGAAGAAGATTCTTTTTTTCATCGTAAATCTGCCTATAAGAGGTTGGGTACCATTTTGTGGGAGTTGGCCACAAGGTGGTGCTGTGATAAGTTCTATTTAACATGGGATGGATTCTTGAAGTCTTTCCCAGCTGTTTTATCCAACTTGCATGAAAATTGTCAACAACCTTGACAAAAATTTGTCAAAAGAATTTTGATTGGTTAAATCATTGATTTAATCCAATGCAATTTTCAGATGTTGTCTATAATGACTAAATTGGCCTGTATCCTTAGAATGCAAAATCCAAGGTTCACAAGACTTGGTACACACGGCTATCAAGGCCATCTGAGGACGCACGCCAAATTTCATTAATTTCTGATTATAGGGGAATTTATAAGTGAAAAAAGACTGTGGCTTAATGTAGGAATTGCAAATCTGCATTGAAAACAACTGTATTCACATCATCCACACAATCTGCTATTTCACATTTCAGGTACATTTTTAGGCTTTTTTTTATTATTCTGGCCCAAGTCCCTACTTCAGTGCAAGTCTATGGGAATTTTTTCTTCTTTTTTTAATCAACCACCAACAGAAAATCATAAATATGATTGCTTATAATGCAATTTTCCTTAACAAGCTGCACAATTTGTGGTGTAGGACAAGTGACATGTCGAAGTTTAATACTTAATGGTATAGTTTTGTTTAAAGCCCATAACCCTAATAGGAGACATAGTAATATATTGTCTACAGCTATACTTAACAAGCCCACCTACAATTACAGACAGAAGGAGGTCAAATTAGCACTATAGCAAAGGAGTCAGAGGTGAAAAATTATATGCATTTAGTGTGCGTGTTAGCGAGGGAGTGGGAAGGCTTGTGAAAGTTCATTAAGAACTGAAACGCAGGTCTGGACCCCAGCTGAGACGCTCACTCAGCACAGAAATGTGCTCTCTCACTCTCATTACATCTACCCCTCCTCTGAGAGCCATCAGAAACTCCCATCACTAAGGAGATTGCGCACACACAAATGCAAGCACCTTGCCAAGAGAGTATGGATTACTGACATTCAACTCCACTTCTTGCTGTCTCTCTCATTGTGTCTTTTTGTTCACACACATACATATTCACTTGTGCAGCAATACACACTCATCTGCAGTCTCTCAAGGCCCATTTAACTGTAGCCCTTCACTTTTTCATCTCTTCCATCTCAGTATGACACACACGCACACATACACACACTCACCCAAGGAGGTCTCAGGCGTTTGCAATACACTGCAATTGGAGCTCATCTGCATGCGTGAGTAAACGTGCACTGATGAGCTCTGCGCTTAATGGACACACTGATTGGAAGAGCATTAAAATCAGAACAGATAGACTGAGGGAGGAAGAGAGGAGAAGAGAGAGATGAGGTGATCAAAGGAGAGCGAGAGAGAAATCACAAATCGAGATATACTAAACAGCTAAATGAATGACCAGGCAAGTGAAGGCAGCATGAAAAACAGCGCTGTAGAAATGAATTGTCAAAAATTGTCAAAGAACATCACTTGAAGTATATCAGGGCCTTAAAATTCATTTGATTAAAAAAATTTACTGAATTTGCCATACAATTGCTATCCATTCTTTCATTCAATGATTCAATGATTGATTGATTCAATGATTGATTGATTCATTCATTCATTAAAAAAGGTAATAAAATGCACTCGCTAAATAGGTTCTCAATATCATTTGATTAAAATGGGTGTAGAATTTGCTTAATTCACCATACCAATTCTGTTTTTATTTGTTTGTTTGTTTGTCTGTCAAAAGCATTCTAAAATTCACTGAACAAATAAATCTTTTAAAAAAGATTTTCTAAAAATCATTTGATTAAAAAAATTCATTTGATTACAAATATCTACAATTTTTTCACTATAAAAGGTTCTAGAATTCACACTCTAAAATATGCTGGGTTAAGCTGCCTTGAAAATGGACAAACCCAGTGATTGGGTTGTTTTAACCCAGTGGTTGGGTTAAGTGTTTGCCCAACCTGCTGGGTAGTTTTATATAACTTGTTTCCTCTAGTAATTATTTGTCTGATTTTTAATTTCCAACCTATTTTGGGTACAGTTTAATCCAGCCATATAGTAATTTTTAAACTATAGTTAGGCTAAATAAAACTGTCCAGCATGTTGGGCAAACATTTAACCCAACCGCTGGGTTAAAACAACTGGGTTTGTCCGTTTTTAACCCAGCATTTTTTTAGAGTGCAGTCATCAAAAAAGTTCTAGAATTCACTCTCCAAATAATTTTTTTTGAAATTTCTTCATTCACCATTCGTTTTTTAATGTATTAATTTATTGATTTTTATATTTATTTGTTTGTTTCTTTTTGTTCCTTAGTGGTTTGTTGTTGTTGTTTAGTGGTTTTTCAAAACTGTGGCAGTGACCCAAGCGATGTGTTTATGTATATGAATATCATGAAGGTTTGGGGGTGGACTTTTTTGACTTGGGCAATACGTAACCAACCAGAACACCCTAGAACCATATACCAATACCCTAGCAGCTACCCAGAACCTAATAGCAACATGCTAGCAGCATGCTTCATGCTTTTATTTTGATGGCAGAGCTTGATATAAGACTTACCTTAAACCACATGGTGCATGAGGTGGCTGTATATCTTAAGGGTGTTGTATGTCATGCCTGACTTCTCATGGATCGAATGAATAGGTCATCAGCTATGAACTCTGACATGCATGCAAGCATTTAACAAATGACCTGAAAAGGGGTACATGTCACTCGTCTTTGCTTGTCCTACAAGTATTATCATACATCCACCATAAATGTGTCTGGCATTCTTTTTGACATGGCCTTTTAACATGTCCACACCTCACCCCAGGCTTTGTTAGCATGTCAGATGGCTCGGTGCACCATGTTGTTCCAAACCCATATGAATTCCTTAGGTGAATATTAAGTGAAATTGTTTTATATTCATAAATAAATTAATAATAATATTAAATATAAAAGTATGTTATATTAAAATATATATATTTAAAATAATGGCAGAATTTTAGGTTGAACTATTCCTTTATTCGTCAGAGGGGACTTTACTGTGTTCATTAGCCACAAGGATACGGGCTATCATCAGCGGCCTGAGTAATATGTCCTGGAAGAGTGGAAGAATAAGGGATGGAAGCAGAAGTAAATGACATAAAGGAGTGCACTGGAGTGAACTGGGGCACAGGGAGGAGGAGCCTTAGAGATAAAGAAAACGATTCCTGTTTTCACGCAACTGGTCACGGCAACTTTGGCTCAGGGGCAGACATGCCTCTACGGCTTGCATTAGTGGACACTATTAATAGGATGTAATTGCTAATCCTGATGCCCTCTCACATTGAATTACCCCATCTACACCCCACAGAGCCTTCTCCGTCCCCCTTCACTGACCTTCAAACCTCAATGTAGCACCATCCTGAACTCCCAACACATCCACCCCGAGAGGAAAACCTTCAGCCTGGAGCGACAGCATGGCCTTGGGGACTTCAAGGGGTCTGAAGGGGGAAGAGCGCAGATGCCTTTCCCCCCAACCATCTTTGTTATTTTTCCTTTTTGAGTGAGCATGTTGCTGGGGAGGATTGTGGGTAATGCATAGGGCTTAACAGAGATGCAGGCGCTTTATATGCTTTTCCATTTGCATGGCCAGATCCCTCAACTTGTTCCAAAGTAGTACGTTCTCGCTCATTAGCTTAACGTAAACCGAGAATGCTTTACTACGAAGAGGTAATTACGGAAACACTGGAGAACTGCACGCCAGTTACATTCACCATAATCAACCTTAGTCACAGATAAATAAAGCTGCTGTATGTAATGACTGAAACTTTGATAGATGTGAGCTGTGGAAAGTGGCTGTAATATCTCTAATTGTTTATCTAGATTGTTCATACTATAATGAAAGGACACATAAAGATGTTTAATTGTTGTCTTTTAGTCAATACTTCATGTCAGATTCGTTATTTTTCAATCAGTCTGACTCTGACTAAAATGCCAACTAATTTAAGTTGACAAAAATAACATTGTAGATGATAAAGTGAAAAATTAAACCAAGTATTGGTAACAGTTTTTTAATTAAACATAACAAATGAATAAAAGCAAGCAAAACTGTCCTTGACAAAACCTGCACTGCTAAAATAATATTGTGATTTCGCTATTGTAATACAATATTGTCTTTTTGCAATAGTTATTTTTTCTTGTTTCAGACGTGTTATATATAGGCTGCAGAAGGAGCTTATTTATAACATGACTTGCACATTATGACTAGAGTGTAACTTAGTTTAGTCGTACTTGTACAATTGCGTAATTTTATGCAGATGCAGTTGTAATATTCATCTAAGTTGTGTATATATCTGAATTGTCTCATATGCTCTTCAGATCACCAGTGTTCAGCTTTAGCTCATGCAGCTTGAGTGGGTCAATTACAAATAACCATATTCTGTTTAGAAACATTGTTAGTCATTATTAACCCTTACTGCACACCCCCATTTTGGCAAGTGGGGCATAAATGACATATCCAAAATAAAAAGTTGCTGCTCATAAGTCATTCTGAATAGACACATAACCAACATATACAGTGCTGCTTGAAAGTTTGTGGACCCCTTGCAGAATCTGTGAAAATGTGAATAATTTTAACAAAATAAGAGATCACACAATATGCATGTTATTTTTTTGTATTATTATTATTTAGTACTATCCTGAGTAAGATATTTTACATAAAAAATGTTTACATATGGTCCACAAGACAAAAAAATAGCTGAATTTATAAAAACAACCTGCTCAAAAGTTTGTGAACCCTTGATTTTTAATTCTGTGTGGTTACCTGGATGATCTACGACCATTTTTTTGTGTGTGTGTGATGGTTCATGAGTCTCTTGTTTGTCCTGAGCAGTTAAACTACCTAATATTCTTCAGAAAAATCCTCCAGGTCCCGAAAATTCTTCAGATTTCCAGCATCTTTTGCATATTTAAACCCTCTACAGCAGTGAGTGTATGATTCTCAGATCCATCTTTTTACACTGAGGACAACTGAGGGACTCAAACACAACTATTAAAAAAGGTTCAAACATTCACTGATGCTCCAGAAGGAAACACGATGCATTAAGAGTCAGGGGTGAAAACTTTTGAACAGGATAAAGATGTCCAAAGTTTTCTCATTTTGTTTAAAAATCTTCTTCTTTTTTTTGTTCATTTAGTACTGCCCTTCAGAAGCCACAGAAGACACTTAAATGTTTGCCAGAAGACAAATTAAGTACAATTTACCTTGAACTTCAAATTCAAAAAGTTTTCACCCCCCGACTCTTAATGCATCGTGTTTCCTTCTGGAGCATCAGTGAATGTTTGAACCTTTTTTAATAGTTGTGTTTGAGTCCCTTACTTGTCCTCAGTGTGAAAAGATGGATCTCAAAACCATACAGTCACTGCTGGAAAGGGTTCAAATATGCAAAATATGCTGGAAATCAAAATTTTCGGGACCTGGAGGATTTTTCTGAAGAATATTTGGCAGTTTAACTGCTCAGGACAAACAAGGGACTCATGAACAACCATCACAAAACATAAAAACAGTCGTGGATCATCCAGGTAACCTCACATAGTATTAAGAATCAAGGGTTCATAAACTTTTGAATGGGGTCATATTTATAAATTCAGCTATTTATTTATTTTTTTTGTTTTGTGGTCTTTATGTTAACATCCTTTATGTAAAATATCTTATTCAGGACAGTACTAAATAAAAAAATGACAAGCATTTTGTATGATCCCTCTTATTTTGTTAAAATCATTTACATTTTCACAGATTCTGCAAGTGGTTCACAAACTTTCAAACAGCACTGTATTTAGAAAGCCAACAATTAATTTGGAGATATACTGTATAAGCTCAAACATAAAAACAAAAATATCATCATCTCCCATCAAAACATCATCTCCTATTCCCTTTAAAAGCCAGTTGCGCTTGCACCATGGCAGATTCACTATTTGCAGAATATAGATACCCTCAACCTGACAAGTCAGTACACTTTTAATATTTGGCATGTTTTTGTGTACGCACGTTGTGTACCTTGGTGTACCCGCCTATAGGCACAAATTTCTAACCCACCCTTTAAATTAAAAAAATAAAAAATACTGTGCCATTGACTTTAGACCAGGTTTTTGTTGGTCAATGGTGCAGTCGTTTTCAGTTGCCTCAAAATAGCAACACGCCAACAATGTACCTGAACACACCTTGTTTTCAGACCAGCACGCCCATGGGCGAACAGATGGCCATGAGTGCATTTGCTTTTTAAACAACGTGAGCGCTGGACATGAAAACGATAACTGCATTGGGCTGAAACTAGCAAAAAACACTTGCGTCGCGCCTGGCGTCGCATTGTGCCGGGTATATGATCTTCATTATTCTCTTATCATTATTCTTTTGTTTGTTTTCAGACATTACTTGGCCTGTATGCCGTTTTTTTTCATCATATTTTTTGCCAGATGTGTATTTTATTTAAAAATTTTAAGTTTATATACTGTCAGTATTGCACAGCTGCCCACTAATAGTTCCCTGCAACACAGACAAATTTATCTCACCTTTGAGGAGTGTGACAATGAACAGGAAGTGAGAGACAGGACTTGAGATATTGCAAAGTGATCACTTGTCAAAATGCCAGCACCCTGGGTGGTATCGTCCATCTGTTTCCTCCTATATGACAGAGGTATTGTTTGTGTCATGACCTCCTGAAATGAAAAGAAATTAAAACAAAAGAAGTGAGATTGTCCCTCTGTAGGCTTAACACGGGCCTGTGTAAATATCATGTCTCTCTTAAAATAGTCCTCGCCGTGGTGGTCTGAACTGATTCATTGACAAGCCTCCTTCAGGGGTCACGGAGGGAGATATCCTCACCTCTATCCCACCATTCCATTATCCACCTGCCAATCAAACAGCCTCCGCTCACAGCAGGGTGCACAGGGGTTTAACCGCCATCTTCAAGAAGATGAGCTCCTAGAGACCCAATAAAATAAATAAAGTAATTGATATAACAGAGATTCCCATTAATATGAATACAATTTCATTTAAAAGCTTTTATTAAGCATGAATTATGCCACACATGGTGTGATTACTCATCATTGTCCATTGTGCATTTTGAAATAAGAGATTTAGCCAAGTGATCAGGGATTAGATTACACAGGAAGGTCTGACGGTTGGACGTCCTGCTCCGGGTGCCATGAGAGGCCCACTCTCCACCCTGTCTGTTTGAATCTTTCCCTTTGTATAAGACACCACTTGCCGCCCATCACAGAACCACCAGGGGTAATTGCATTTGGAGCTATCAAGTCCTTGCATCCGGTTTTCAGCCCCTTTGGGTCAGTTTAGGTACTGGGGAAGGGGTCATGAGGTAGGTAATCGAATTTGAAATCTGGGCAAAGTTGAAACCCAACACCAGTGTATCTTTAAACCAGGACTCAAATTGGTAAAGTCTTTGTCAGAAAGGCAGGACTTGAATATAGCAGGGTTTGTTTAGACATAGGTTTGAACAAGTTCCTAAAGCAGAATTAAAGGATTAGTTCACTTTCAAATAAAATGTTCCTGATAACTTACTCACCCCCATGTCATCCAAGATGTCCACGTCCTTCTTTCCTCAGTCAAAAAGAAATTAAGGTTTTTGATGAAAACATTCCAGGATTATTCTCCTTTTAGTGGACTTCATTGGACTCCAGACGGTTGAAGGTCAAAATTACAGTTTCAGTGCAGCTTCAAAGGGCTTTAAACGATACCAGACGAGGAATAAGGGTGTTATCTAACGAAACGATCGGTCATTTTCTAAAAAAAATACAACTGTATATGCTTTATAAACGCAAATGATCCCAAGTGGTTCCGCCATTCCGCCTTCCGCATTCTTCAAAAAGCTTACGCTGTATGTTCTACACTTTCCCTATTCAACTTATGGAACGAACACGGCGCCAGTTCCATTTCAGAATCAGAATCCATTCTAATTTAAGAGCTTGCGCATTTAAAATGTCAGACGACATTGCGGAGAAGTTAATCACGAGGTCCAGAAAAAGCCACCACTGTTTGACAAGTCCTTTTCAAGGATACTTTAAAGAAAATGGATATATGGAAAACAATCGGTCATATCCTCGGAATAAAGGTCCATTCACACCACTAACGATAACTATAAAGATAACGATAACTATATTTGCGTCCACACCAATGAACAATAACGGTTGTTTATTCTAAACTTGTGTGCTGTTTCAAATCGGTGAAGATGTTTTTGCTGTTCTTGTTGCACTTACTTGGTTTCAACCAGCAGATGTCCTCAGCATGCTGTGTTTTGTGTGAATCTAGCTAATGTTATTGATCTAATCTAACATAATTTTGCTGACATATTCTATATAGTGTAATAAAAATAACATCACTGCAACTTCAAATAAAGCAAGACAATGTTGTCAAAATTAGCGCTGAATATCTGAGGTAATTTTATGTTTGCTAGCTGATCTCATATCCGTTTATACTTTCTCACCATTTATTCTGAGGGTATGACCGATTGTTTTGTTTTTTCATATCCATTTTCTTTAAAGTATCCTTGAAAAGGGGCTTTAACTTGTCAAATATTGGTGGATTTTCTGGACCTCTGTGATTAACTTCTCCGCAATGTTGTATGCCATTTTAAATGTGCGAGTCTTACATTGGCTGTCAGTGTTTTATCGTTTAACAGCTTGAAAAATATTGTTCTGAAAGTGATCCCAATGATATAATTTCTCTATATCGTTATCATTATAGCTGTGGTGTGGACAGTGCGCACATTTAGAATCATTTTTAGAACTATATCTTTATATCCAGCGCTAGTTTCGACAACATTGTCTTGTTTCCTTTGACGTTGCGGAGAAAAAGACTAGGCGTTATTTTTATTCCACTATATTGACTTAGTCAGCTAAATTCACTGTTAGTTTAGATCGATTACACCAACTATTCACTCAAAACATAGCATGCTGAGGACATCTGCTGGTTAAAGCCATATAAATGCAACAAGAACAGCAAAAACATGATGTCAGCGCGTAAGCTTAGAATAAACGACCGTTATCATTCGTTGGTGTGGACGCAAATATAGTTATCTTTATAGTGATAGTTCTTGGTTTGAATGGATCTTTATTCCTGTGATCAACAGACTTCTGTTTTTCTACAAGCTCTGATCTTTTTTGTAGCCCATTACATAGAGAATCACTTTGCTTTGATCAGAGTAAAAGCACAGCAACTTTTCACTTTTTGAATTGCATCCCTCAGAACGATAATAATCTTAACAAGACCACAAAAACAGCTTGTGAAGAGCATTGTGAGCGCACTTATCAGACAAATGGAGGCAGAGATCCGGAGACGGTGTGAGATGAAGCCAGAAAGAACAAATTATTACAGTTTCAGCTTGCAGACTCTGATAACAAGTCTGATAAAACTACCCATTTAACAATTTAGGCGGATGAGCAAGTGACCATTGAGAATGAGATACATTCATAGGAATGGAAAGCCAACAAATGAAGGAGAATGTTTATCTTGAGTTACTGCATGTAAAGTGCCAATAAGATGACATTGTACTCTCAACTTGGATGGATAGCACAACATTTCATGAGAAATTGCAAGCACTGTCAAAAAGACTCCATTAGCGAGATGCAAAACTACTGAACTTTTATATGTCCTTTCATTCACAAGACTAGTATGTGTGTTTCTGAGCGGGTCTAATGAAACCTTAGTGGTATCTCTACTTGTTAATTACTAGGAGATTTCTGAGAACTGTGAGCGTTCGATGTTTCCAATGTTGCAACCTGCGTCATAAGCAGATATTTTGTCCACTTGAAGAGAAAAATGGCAATCAGCAACATTTGAGTTCTCAACTGCATGGCAATTACACAACCACAAAATGAAAGCACAGAAAGTAGTGACCTCAGACACTGAGCCAAGGTAAGGGAGTTGATATGAATGTGGGGGAGTTGAACAGGTAAGATGAGGATAGTGAAAATAATTATGTAGATAATGTAAATTAACAGCCTAGCTATAGTGATGGTTATGGAAATGAGACTCTGAGAGTGAGTCATAGACTAACAAAACAGTACAGGGAATAATGTCAGGAGTAGAGCAAGATGATGATGATGTCAGAGGTTGCTGATGAAGGAATGATACAGTACATAATGAACAGTAGTTGGATTTGCCACACTTGATGTCTGAAGCATTTCAAAAGAGATCTGTACTCAGTTGTGCAAATAAATTCATTCTTTTGTAAATTGAAACTGAAAAGAAAATGTAGAGGTTAAGCATTTTTCCTTCAGAATTTGACAAATGTGTTGCCTGTGCGATGTGGATGTGGAAAAATAGGAAGTTATATTGTCACAGCACAAGTAGTTTTGTCTCAAGGAACATATCATAGCAACAAGATTGGGTTGTGAAAGAGATACGAACAAGGTGAAAGCCTGGTATCAATACATATACTGTATTCTGTGTTTATCTCTTTCTTTCTTCTAGATGTTTTATGTGCAGGATTCCACCATGTAATGAGGTAGATCTTGAACTGATTATTGTTTATTACATACTGATAATGCAACCCCATAGAAGTTCTTATGGGCACATTGGTATAAGCTTTTACATTCGTTCTGTGCCAATTTTATTAATATTTTTGAAATTCTAGATAAATTAAGGCTTATTCAATGGTGAATTCAATTTGGTTCGAATGAGGTATTGCTTCGCTTACAATAAACAACTTGCAAGAGGTATAAGCTGAAAGAACACATTACCTGAACTCATTTTAGAAGAAAAGGTGAATGGGGCTTTCGTCAGGAGCTCAGGAGACATGGATGGTATCATTATGTTCAAGTGTAGGGCATAAAGTTTGGCCATGCAAATATGTTTTAATAATAATAGCTTTGAGACAACTAATCCAATAGGATTGCACAGACATGCTGTGTCTGCTCCAGTTTATATTCTGCAGAGAACTCCAGACACAAAGAGCAGAATGTCTAGGTTACTATTGTAACCCCCATTCCCTGAAGGAGGGGACAGAGACGTTACTTCGATACTGACGTAATGGGGTCTTGCCTGGGAGCCCAATCACCTCCAAGTGGTACAAAATAAGCCAATCGTGATTGGCCTGTGAGATTTACATGCTGAGCCACACCTACCCGGCATATACGGGTATAAATAGGACCGGCATACTCACTTCGTTCATATTTTGCTGAGAAGCCGAGACAGGGAACCCGGCCATTGAGCGGTGTTTCGGGGCTATGGTAAGGGGACGTAACGTTGTGTAACGGGGTTACAATAGTAACCTAGACATTCCTATTCAGTCAGTCATGTTCAACGTTATGTCGACACTGACGTAATGGGGTCCCAATGGAAAACTCCATAGCACTGAACAGTGTTATAAGTGTTAGAGACACAGATGCTGGCAAGCTGTGGCGTGCCCAATAACAACTGCCGCTCACAACTTCGTAACCTACTTAGCGCCTACAGTAAGCCAGAGAGAAGTCCTCCATACCCTATGGGATGGAAGGGACAGGGTCTTACTCAGAGAATGGTCGAAGCTGCTGTTACTACCCCAGGGAAGTGTGCTTCGGGACTTGCTTTCCCCTCTCAGCTCCTCAGCAAAATATGAATGAAGTGAGTATGCCGGTCCTATTTATACCCGTATGTGCTGGGTAGGTGTGGCTCGGCATGTAAATCTCACTGGCCAATCTCAGTTGGCAAGTTTTGTACCACTTGTAGGTGATTGGGCTCCCAGGCGAGACCCCATTACGTCAGTATCGACATAACGTCGAACATGACTGACTGAATGGGAACTGAAATGTTACAAGACCTTCAACTGAAGGTTAAAGTATAAGACTGGCTCGACAGAACTACATTGACAATCTCAAAAATACATTATGGCAGATCTCCTTTGGCTGATCTCCAGGAATAGATGGACTTCCATTTGAAGATCTTATTGATGTTAGTCTGGTGGAATGTGTTTGGGTGAGATCCCTTCCCAAGATTTGCCAACAGACAGTTCTGACACAGATAAGAAAAGTAACTTCACTTTTGAAATCCTGGAGTCCTGTTGCAATCGTGTGCACAGATTGCAAAATTTGCATGGCTAACGATTATAAAATATCATGAATGCAGTTATATGCAAAGATTTCCTCCAAGAGGGAATCTAGATTTAATATAGGGCTGCTGTCTTCTTTGGGAAGATATTCATTGGGCTGATGTGTCTTCTTAATGGGAGCTAGGACGGGATCATCATTTGTCTCTAATGAATATTGAAACACTTGCCTTGGCAGGACTAACATTGTTCTTCAAATCAAGGCTGCAACCATGGAAAGTAACTTTTCTCTGGAACTAAATTTGTGTTTCAGGCCAAAAGAGGATCTATTGCTACACAACCCTCGCCTGGCTTTATAGCCAGCTACCTTGAAGAAGGTACTGTTGGCTTCAAGAATAACCAAACTTTTCCATTTGTTGCCCATAGAGGGATGGATATCTGCTGAGATTTTGGCAATAGGTCACACACTTGGCACAAAGACTGCTGACTGTTCTCTCTGAAGCTTTACCACCCGCCTCCAGACTCATGCTAGAGCCACAGGTTTAAGAGAGAAAAAAGATGAGGGCATCTATTCCACAACTAAGAGTTTCAGCAGCAAGAATGACATGAAACTTAGGGAGGCTTGGTAATCCTCAGCACACCTCAGCAAACTGCTCTGGGAAGAAAGTGAGTGTTAAGAGTAACATTCATTCTATCAAGAGGTTAAAAGAGCTCAAATGGCAGAAGATGACAAACCTATGCTCTTAACGGTATTTGGGAGACCTTGTTTTACAGTAATAAGCAAAGGACTGGTGACTTAAGGTTTCAGGTTAGGAGACTGTTGGTAAAGTAGGGTTGTTTGTCCCTACTCCTGTCTTTAGCACCTGCTTGGAAGTTGGAAGAAATCTAGTTTCTAGTAATCCCGAAGACCTTGATTAGCTGCTTTAGGTTTGTTTAATTAGGGTTGGAGATAAACTGTGCCAGAATTTGTCCCTCTAGGTGCAGGATTAGACATCCCTGCCTTAAAGAGAGTGACAGGCAAGGGGACAACCCATGGAAATTTGGTTCTTCAAGGTTTAAGGGAATATTTAGGGTCCAGTAGAACCTAAGGCAGTGCTTCCCAACCCTGTTCCTGGGGGCACAACAAGAGTACACATTTTTGGAATCTTCCTAATCAAGCACATGTGATTCAACTTATCAGCTTGTTAGTAGAGACTGCAAGACCTGAAATATATGTGTCAGATAATGGAGACATCCAAAATTTGTACTGATGGTATGCCTCCAGGAACAGGGTTGGGAAACGCTGACGTAAGGCCATCCAAGATAACCACAAAATCAGTTAGCCTTCATAGAATTACATTATAAGTTTTAGACCACTAAATGTGTGGTCAATAACAGATTCTTAATAGTTAAAAACACCTTTCTCCATTTCTCACTATTTTACTTGTCTACATTTTATTTTGCTTTCATTCATTGTCTCTCTCTTTTTGTCTTTCTCTTACCTTTTTTTTAGTATCTTGTGTGATGAAAAATGAATAAAGAAGGTAACTAGCTTTCACATTGATGATTTGGTACCAATCAGAGTGGAATATGTGTATAATTTCTTTCAAAGGATGGCAATTACGATCAAACTCGCCATTCAATCTTTTCTGTCAAGTACATGTTTTCGATTCTGTGGTAAATGACAGATTCCTTTCCTTTTTCCCTCCTCTGTTCTGTTGTTCCCTGGGTAATGATGTCTTAAGTGGTAGTTGTTCAACTCGTTTGTCTTCAGGAGGTTGTAATTGGGCATTCCTTTGGCACTGGGGAGACAATGAAAAGAAAAGGCTGGAAAAGGACAGGACAGGACAGAAATGAGGAGAAAAAAGAAGGACCCTGATGGTTTGGTGGTTGTACAAGGTTGTATGAGAAAACAGCATGCATGCAAGCGAACGCTACTGTGCCTACTACAGCTTTTCTATGTTCATATCAACGTTTTACTGTTGTTGTTTTCTTGCACTCTAAATTTACATATAATTGTACAACACGTATTTCCTAGGCACAAAAAAATAAATAATTTTCATATAGTTATATGGTTAGAAACTGGCTGTGTTTAGAGGCACAGGCACGGTCCATCATTAAAATGTGATTTAGAGGTAAGCAAACCTTCCTCCAACTGTCTTGCCTTGAGGCTCTCTCTCTCTCTCTCTCTCTGTGCGTGTGTGTGTGTGTGTGTGTGATCAGACTGTCCCATTGAGTATGCATTGTGAGGTGGCATATCTAGGTCACACACACTGGCACATTACTCCTGTGGGAGCTTCTGTTTCCTTTCCTCTGTCTTGTGTTCATGTCATGGATTTTCTCCGCTTTCTGAGGTCACACAGGAAGTGTTGTATAGGGTGATACTATTATCTCACCTAATTAACACATTTATCTTATTTTTCTAGATACACACACTAAAACATATACACACACTCTTTCCCAACACAAAATGCCCATACTCTTATACTTGAATACCAGTATAGCCATGAATAGGTACTTTGTTTTGCTCACAGTTTATCATTGAACCTTAAGTCATAATACAGAAGCAAAGTAGATTTTTCCATTTTATGCTTAAGAGCAATTGTAATATGAATTACTTGTTATTGTCATCTGATCGCACGCACGCATGCACTCACACACACACACACACACACACAGATTTCTCATGATGATAAATAGAGAACATTAAACTGTTATCTTTTGCCCCATTTCTTGCTGACACAGGTATGTGTGAAATATGTAAAATATGAAGAGTTACAGAGTTGAGAACCAAGATAAGAGAGAATGAGTGAGAGAGATTGGTTGAGATGCCTAATGATATGTTAAAATCATGTTCTGTGACTGTTCTGCAACTATGCTGTGCAATCTTTGGACCTAATGACTCCCACCGAGTAGCTGGCAGTGGCAGTATGGTTCCATTCATGACATTCAACACTTCGACTTTACACAAGCTTCCATGTTTGATCATTTTTTGCTCTTTGCTAATGCAGTTTGAATCTTATGTGCTTTATGGCATATTAGTTATTACAGTATTAGCAAAGCAGCAACTCATCACCTTGTCTTGTTCTTCAAGACACTGGGCCCTATTTTAACGATCTAAGCACATGGTCTAAAGCGCACGCCGCAAGTGCACTTAGGGTATGTCCGAATCCAAAAATGTTTGGCACATGGTCTAAAAGGGTTGTCTCTATCCTCTTAATAAGTAATGGGTGTGTTTTGGGCATAATGTGCAATAAACCAATCAGAGTCTTATCTCCCATTCCCTTTAAAAACCAGTTGCGCTCGCACCATGGCGTATTCGCTATTTACATGATGGAAAAACTGAAAGCTTCTCTAGGGAGGACACGGATCATCTACGGGAAAAGCCAGATTCCACCAAAGCATTTTTATCTTTATGCACACAATCTTTTACATTGTAATCCTTTTATTTTTAATATTTGGCATGTTTGTGTGCTGCTGCGCATCCCTGCGTGTGTAATAAGCAGAGAGTTTGCGCGCTGTGCACCCGCATATAGGCGCATATTACTAACGCTCTTTAAATAACACAACAAATATTGCGCCATTGACTTTAGACCAGGTTTTGTTGATCAAAGGCGCAGTTTATTTCAGTTGCTTCAAAATAGCAATGCGCCAACAATGCGCCTGAACACACCTCATTTTCAGACCAGTACGGCCACGGGCGCACAAATGGGCGCAAATGCATTTGCTATATAAATAACGTGGCACAGGACGTGAAAATGATAACTGTGTCACGCTGCAACTAGCAAAAAACTTGCCTGGCACCGCATTGCGCCGGGTGTATGATAGGGCCCACTGTGTCTACACTGGACACGAGCGGCGCGACGCGACAAGAGACAATAGAACCCATTATAATCAGTGATATTGTCTACACTAGATGCGGCGCGACACAAATTCCTGACAGTAAACGGATTCCCCATTCTATTTCTGACGTAGTCCAAGTTCTTTGCAACGGTTGGTTTGTCGCCTTCAGTGTTAGACAGCTTTTAGGTGTTGCGGTGCGGTGCGGTGCGGTGCAACGCGACAACTGTCACGTGTTTTTTTTTGTTTTGAGACTTAAGAAGTTAAGCATGCACACTAAATTGCGGTTGGTCTTCTTGCATTTATTTAGATACTAAATTGTGATTGATTTTTTTTTTTTTTTTCTCATTCTTACATTTATTTTAACCACCTTTATTGCACCGCTCTCTGGAATACTTGATTCTGATCAGTCAGTCGTGGCATTCTGTAGTCAAATGTTGTTGTAAAGACCCGTTCACACCAAGAATGATAACTATAAAGAAAAGATAAAGATATAGTTCTAAAAATCATTCTAAATATAAAAGAATAGCAGAGTCCACACCGTGACTAAAACAATAATGATATAAAGAAACAATATCAATCGGATCACTCTCAGAACTTTTCTTTTTTTTTTTTCAGCTGTTGAATGATAAAACACTGACAGCCAATCAGAATCCATTCCAATTTTAAGAGCTCGCACATTTAAAATGGCAGACGACATTGCGGAGAAGTTAATCCCCGAGGTCCAGAAAAAGCCACCACTGTTTGACAAGTCAAAGCCCCTTTTCAAGGATACTTTAAAGAAACTGGATATATGGAAAACAATTGGTCATACCCTCGGAATAAATGATGGGAAGTATTAACGAAGAGATCATTATGCCAGGCTAGCAAACAGTGTAACATACAATTACCTCAGGTATCCAGTGCTAGTTTCAAAAACATTGTCTTGCTTTCTTTGAATTTGCTGTGAAGAAGACTAGGTGTTGTTTTTATTCCACTTCGTCAGCTAAATTCACTGTTAGATTACATCGATTACACTAGCTATTCACTCGAAAAATAGCATGCTGAGGACATCTGCTGGTTAAAGCTGTGTAAATGTAACAAGAACAGCAAAAACATGTTGTACCGCAGCGTGTGAGCTTAGAACAGACCGTTATGGTTCATTGGTGTGGATGCAAATATAGTTATCTTTATAGTTATCGTTCTTGGTGTGAACGGGCCTTAAGACCACAAAACTGTATTTGACTATTGTCCCTGGCAACAAATGTCATATAAAGCTGTATATGTGTTTCATGGCTATCTTGTTTTCCTACCTTGCAAGCAATGATATTTCCTTCTGGAAATGCAAGTAGTTCTGTTGTTTTTTTTAATTTTTATTTTGGTCGCCAATATCCCTTCAATCTAATTTACCTCTTGGGAGCCCTGTTAATTGGTTGAAGTTGCATATATTTATGATGTACAGCACATACACATGTACACATACACAGGGGATGTGTGAAATAACTTTTCAAATGAAATTTCCATCCAGATTCCAGCAGTAATATCATTAATATATTCATCAAATGCCCCTCACAGTTAGGAGGACACTCACTGTAACCCTGTGCACCAAGATTGGAATTGCGTTTTTTGTTTTTCTAATTTAGACCAAGAAATAACGATGCTTGGATGCACCATTCAACATGTTTTTTGTTTTTTTTTCTAATTGACATCCATCCTTCATAAGGAACAACACAACTGATTCAAAGTGTCCATCAAGCCCACATCCTGGTGTCAGGTCTGCCATGGAGTTGCCTCAAGACTGGAATATCTTAATTTGTCGTTAAAATGCGGCATCGTTTTGCACCTTCTCCAAAGCTGGGTTTGACAACGGAATGGCAGTGTGGCGTTGGAGGTCAGGGATAATGAGGTCCGTAGGGACCGGCTTAATCGCCGAGCTTTGGCACATAACATCGGTATAAACAACAGAGCTTGTCGTCCGGGCAACGGCGATGGTGTAGTGACTCGGGCATATAATAATGATGTTCCCATTAACATGGGCTAAGTACTAAAGGCTGGGGAAATTTGGAGAGGCACTTGATGCTCCTGCACTTTCCCTCATTCGTTTTGTCTCTCTCTTTCTAATTAGATATTACGAGCCATCTTTCATTGCTGGCTGTGATTTCTGCCTCCCTTTGCCCTTGAGTGAACAACCTCGACTTGCCACTAGAACACAAGAGGAACAGGAAAAACGAACAGATCCAGCTTTCTCTTCTTCTCCACCCTAACAAGAAGATATTAAAATTGCATGTGGCTGACTGGGGCCTTGCCTTAGGAGCAGCCACGGCTCTGGCTTTTGCACTGAAGGGCCGTTTAAAATGGAAGGTGCACCAGAGAGAAGTGAAAGTCCATGTGCCAAGGTTTCATTTTCTGTAGTGATTGGATTTCTGTGCCATTTCCAAAAGGCACATATCTGGGTGAATGCCATCTGTGAAAGAGAATTGTCAAAGAAAATAGTGGGAATGTAAAAAAAATAAATGTAAAAAAGTAAAATGTTCAGATGCATTATGTTAATAACAATATGGGGGGAAAGCAAAAAAAAGTCACAATGCTAAATATGGATATATAATATTCATATATGGTTAGTTATTGTTAGGGGCCAAGCACAGAAGGTGTGATATGCACCTATTATATTAGTTGGTGTTCTTCTTCTTCTTATTCTTCCTCTCTGGGAGTCTGAGGCAGCCCATAGAACCGCTTGCGGGAAAGTTATGAAATTTGGCCCACTGATAGAGGACAGTCCCAACATTAACTACAGCAAATTTGGTGCCTCTAGATCAAACTCTCTAGCGCCACCACTTGTCCAAACTTTCACTCATGCTTATGCTAATAACTTTTGAAACATAGGGGTTAGAAACAAATGTATATTTTTCCTTTGATTCCTTGGCTCAATACGATTCAATTGCACCCTATGATGTCATTTGATATCCCGAGTCAAATTGTATCCAATTGTACCATATCGGCCATTTTGGGCGTCGGCCGTTTTGCATTTTGTAGCAAAATGCTGTATTTTTTGAACGCATTAGCGTATCATTACGAAACTCGATATGGGTCATCGGCACGATGCCCTGAAGAAGCCTGAGAAATTTCAAGACAGCGCCCCTAGCGGTGAAATAAAAAGTTAATATGCTCATAACTTTTGATATGGTTGACTTATTTTCATGACTTATTTTCACCTTATGTTTTGTGCAGCGTTGCGATTTAGTGTTAAAACAACGTTCGCAAATATCTTTGAAACCATAAACATACTCGTAAACATAAGTCATTGACTATATGTTAAAGCCCAAATTTTCACCAAATTTGACACACTTATTTATGGGCACACTCTGAGGATGCATATAAAAGTGGTGGGATTGTGCCTGTTGGTGGCGCTATAACTGAACAAAATATGAAATTTCCACAAACTACAAAAAAGTATATGAAATGAAATTCTATATTTTACTGATGATTTTACTTCTTGCTTGCTTCTTTATGTTAGGCCCCATAATGGCTGCTTCCAGCTATTATTATTACGATTTTTTATTTACTTTTCCCTATTTTTCCCCTTTTAATTTTGTTGCAAATTGTTACTTGGATATGTCACTTGGAACATTAGTCTTGAAAACGCTCTTGCTTCACTCTCTCAGATTGATAGTGGTGCTTAATTTCTTCATCGCAGCTCTGTTGTGATTATAGAGAGGCAGGCTCTTTGTACTAGACTCCATTTGGTCTGACCCTACTGCTCTTTGTCTACTTAACGAACCTGGTCATCAACTGTAGGAACAGCATAAAGCAAGTCTCGAATGGCGTTCTGGCGCTTGAAGTGCTTGGGAACTCAACTCTTGTCAGTCTTATCTCTGAACATTTCCTCCAGCTTCATCCATTGACAATCTTAATGTCTCCATGTTGGCCTTTATAACAAACCAATATCCTGTTGTTTAGAGCATCAGGGTTTAGGTCTATCTGTCCGTCAACAACTGTATCATCAGACACAATAATGTTAGTCTCTTGGAGCCATGTAGAACATTACTGTTCTGTAAATCAATACAGCTGAGGTATCACTCACTTAAAAGAAGAATATAAACCATTGCACGGACAACAGTGAATTATGTATCGAATATGAAGCTGGTTAAATAAAGCTTCACCAGTACTGGTTAGAAATGTATTATTTTTTAATTTAAATAAATTATTTAAAATAAAATAGTTAATTGCTTAAATTTGTATATTTTAATTGGCTGTCTTTTAAATAATTGAAATAAAATCATTTAAAATATTTAATCACACTGAATACGTGCATTATTTTTTTAACTTATTAAAAAAAACATAATTTTTTAGCTGTTTTTTTTAAATATCTTAAAATAAATACTTTAAAATTAAATAATTAATCACACTAAAAGAATGCATAAAAATTCTAATTTTTTACTTGCTTTTTTAAATATATAATTTAAATAAAATAATTTCCAATAAATGAAATCAATGCATTAATTTGACATCCCAAAAATGCACATGAAAGGTCAAAAACCTTTATCTTTCTAGGCCAACAACAAAACTAATTTCATCACATGGCACAATGTTTTGGGAATGTGATACATAAATTGTTTTGCTTTACGAGTGCTGTAGACACAGGCGCCCCATGTCACGTCTCCGTAGTGTAAACAGGCCATTGTAATGTATTGCTTTGTGTGGTGAAATGTTAGATTTGACAGCACTGGTGACAGAGATGAAGGGGGTGATTGAAGAGATGGCATTATTCAGCTGGAGACGTGGGCTGTTGAGTATAATAGCATGCTCCTTTGGGTAAACTAACGTTTTGTTGAGCATTAAAGCTCAATTGCCTCCTACCTTGACATCTGCGGTTGCTCCTGTACGAGGCCTTGATTGAGTAAAATCTGTGGTGTAGGTGTATTTGGAGTATGTGTGTGTGTGTACGTTCTTAGGGTCCTTTGTCTAAGTTTTTGGGAACCAAAAGTACCCATGATGTTCCTTCATCATGGTCCCAATGTGGAAAACAGCTACATAAAGTGGAAACAAAATGACAATTTTGTATCTAAAATAACACAATATTAACATTACTTTTACTTTTTTCTTCTTTTTTTTTTGCATTTAGTTTTGTGTAAAAATATATATTTAAACTATTGGTAGTTCAATCAGATAATGAGACGAGGAAATGTTAGAGTCAGTGACCTGCTACATTTGCATAGTATTCGTATTACATTGTTCAAAAATAGCATGAATGGTATGGTATGCTGTTCCGAGCATGGCAAATGTTTTCCTTCTCATGTAAGAAATGTCAGAAGCTGTAGGGGAAGGGTGTAGTAATTATATATTTTTTTTTCATTTAAACAACAGAAGTGTATGGGAGGTCCCTCCATGATATGAAAACAAACGTGTGTGTAAGTCTATGTCTGGCTGTGGCTGGTGTGTGACTGTGTGTGTGAGGTTGAGTGTTCTCTCTCATCCACGCTCGTGTGTTTTGAAGCCGGCAGGTGTTTAGGTGCTCATTACTCATGGCTGTCAGAGGAGCAGAGGGGAGAGATGCTTAGTGATGGCCCATTAAACTGTACTTTTGTGCTCTGGAAACTGGAGACCACACTTTATGATGAAGTCAGTGGCAGTGTGTGTGAATGGCATACAAACCTGCTCACCATACACCAAAACAGAAACACTATCGGATTACTTCACTCAGGTTAAAGTGAATTTATTTAGTTTGCAAATATTTGATGCTAGATAACTCTAACTAAAAAGTAATAGGTTTTTTGTCATATATAATTTTTTTTTGGACATGTTACCATGGTAATACCATGGTTTTTGGGTAATGTACCATGCTAAGGTTTTCTGGGTGGTTGCTAGGACAGACATTTTTAATGGTTTCTAATGTGTTCTGGGTGGTTGCCAGAACATTGCTATGTGGTTGATAAGGTGCTCTGGATGTTTGTTTCAGCATTTTTAGATGATTGCTAAGGTGTTGTGGGTGGTTGCTAGGAGATTGCTATGTAGATGTTAAGGTGTTCTGGGTGGTTGTTAGGGCATCACTATATGGTTTATCTTGTGTTCTGTGTTCTTCTCTTAAATATGGTTGTTACGGTGTTCTGGGTGGTTGCTAGGGAATTGCTAAGTGGTTGCTGGGTGGTTGTTAGGGCATCACTATATGGTTTATCTTGTGTTCTGTGTTCTTCTCTTGTATATGGTTGTTAAGGTGTTCTGGGCGGTTGCTAGGACATTTTTAGATAGTTGCTAAGGTGGTTGTTAGAACATTGCTATGTGGATGCTGTGAAGTTCTGGGTGGTTGCCAGGGTATTTTTAATGGTTTCTAAGGTGTTCTGGGTGGTTGCCAGCACATTGCTATGTGGTTGCTAAGGTGCTCTGGATGTTTGCTTCAGCATTTTTAGATGGTTGCTAAGGTGTTGTGGGTGGTTGCTAGGATATTGCTATGCATATGTTTATGTGTTCTGGTTGGTTGCCGGGGCATTGCTATGTGGTTGCTGAGTGGTTGCTAGGGCACTTATTATGGTTGCTCTTGTGTTCTGGATAGTTCCTAGAAAATGTTTTTAGATGGTTGCTAAGATGAACTGGGTGGTTGATTGGACATTTTTGGATAGTTGCTAAGGTGGTTGTTAGGATATTACCAAGGCATTGCCATATGGTTGTTAAGGTATTGGGTAGTTGTCAGGGTTTTGTTATGTGGTTGCTAATGTATTCTAGGTGGTTGCTAGGACATTTTTAGATGGTTGCTAAGTTGTTCTTTGGTGGTTGCCAGGGCGTTGCTATGTGGTTGTTAAGGTGTTCTGGGTAGTTGCCAGGTCGTTGCTATGTATTTATTAAGATGAACTGAGTGGTTGCTATGATATTTTGAGATAGTTGCTAAGGTGGTTGTTAAGATATTGCTATATGGATGCTTTGATCTTCTAGGTGGTTACAAAGGCATTGCCACATGGTTGCTAAAGTGTTTGGGTGATTTCCATGGTGTTATTATGTGGTTGCTAATGTATTCTGGATGGTTGCTAGAACATTTATAGATGGTTGTTAAGGTGTTCTGGTCAATTTATAGGACATAACTATGTGGATGCTAAGGTGTTTTGGGTAGTTGCCAGGACTTTGCTATGTGGTTGCTAAGGTGTTCTGGGTAGTTGCCAGGTCGTTGTTATGTATTTGCGAAGATGGTTCTGGATGGTTGCTAGGAGATTGCTGTGTGGATGCTAAAGTGTCCTGGATTGCCAGACCATTGCTGTATGGTTGCTAAGGTGTTCTGGGTGGTTGTTAGGACTTTGTAACTTTGTAAAACTGTGCTAGATTTGTCACTGTATCTTTGATACACCAAAACCTCTGTATCACTAACACAAAATCATGTGCAATAGGATGGTGTGAGTGAGTGGTAAACTGACCCCGAGGGCCTGAGCAAACAGCTTTAAAACTCCTCGACAAATAGACTGTTCACCTACTGCTGAGTCCAGATCCAGCTCCATCAGGCCGCCGTTATTACTGGTGACATTGACTCTGACCTGCTGAAGCTCTGCCAGCACTGAGCAACACACAGCCCAGCCAAAACCAATAGCACTGACTGAAGCTCATTCAGCTGTAGAACAAAAGGACAAAGAACATTGTCTCCATGTATGGCTGTCTATTGTGCTGTCTCTGATTCGTTTACCGCTTAATTATGTCGGTGCCATTCAGCTTGCTCTGTTTCTGTGTAGTATAGACAAGAAAATACTGTTGAAGCTATTAGGCATTGTTCAAACCATTTGCCCTGGCCACACCAATCACAGAAGAGTTGTGTCAAGGCCGGACCTGTTTGTAAAAGCTACAGATGGCCATGCATTGCAAAAGCGCTTTCTGATTCTTCAGACTTGTCATGTAAGAGTGTCTTATAACTGGGTCCTTTTAAGGGTCTCAGAATTTTAGCAGGACTTTTGGCTTACAAAATATGTAAAACGTACAAAGACTTTCTCAGTAGGTGGTAGAGCTGCACGATTAATCGTTAAAAGATCGCAATCTCGATTCAAACACCCGCACAGTCTCATTCCTAAATGACAGTGGTTTGCTTGTCTATTAAACCTCTGACAAAATTATACTGGAACATTCCAATCTGCACTGATGATGATCCTGAGAGAGCAGTTGTCATTTGTAGGTATAAAACTTCACAAACAGTCTTTTCAAACACACAGTATCATAATTTCTGTTGCAAATATTCATATTATCACAGAAGTACTGGGATAAAAGGTTATAGTTTGGATATAAACACTGATGTCTACGGTAGCTATCAAAATAGAGCAATGTATTCTGGGTGGTTGCTAGGACATTTATAAGAGGTTGCTAAGGTGTTCTGGTCAATGAATAGGACATAGCTATGTGGATGCTAAGGTGTTCTGGGTGGTTGTCAGGGCGTTGCTATGTGGTTGTTAAGGTGTTCTGGGTAGTTGCCAGGTCGTTGCTATGTGTTTGCTAAGATGAACTGAGCTAGGGCATTTTTAAATAATTGCTAAAGTGTTCTGGGTGATTGCCAGACAAGTGCTACAGTATGTTGATACTAAGGTGTTCTGGTGGGTTGCCAGGGCGTTGCTATGTGGCTGTTAAGGTGTTCTGGGTAGTTGCCAGGTCATTGCTATGTATTTACTAAGATGAACTGGGTGGTTGCTAGGGCATTTTTTAGATATTTGCTAAGGTGGTTGTTAGGATATTGCTATGTGGATGCTGTGGTGTTCTAGGTGGTTACCAAGGCATTGCCATATGGTTGCTAAGGTGTTTGGGTGGTTGTCTGGGTGTTGCTATGTGGTTGCTAATGTATGCTGGGTGGTTGCTAGGACATTTATAAATGGTCAATTAATAGGACTTTTGTCATTTTTTTTTTATTAGCCCATAAAATGTGAGTGGTGTTGCTTTTGGTTCCTGTTTGTTTGCACCATATTTTCCAATTTTCCATTCATAATTTAATTATTGAATTGTTTTAGAATGTCCCTCCCCCATAATATCACCTACCACTGACTAGAAAATTCTGTATTCGTCAAGCCAGTTCTTGGGGATTTTATAAGAGGCTCTTGTAAAGATGATTGATTGTTAAAAAAAAAACACTCAACGTGAGGTCTAGGGATCATGCATTAGTTTCCATGTTCAGCAAAATGAAAGACGTGAACTGGGAGACCCACAGGTCACAAAAGTACTGTCTGCGCATCAACTAAAACAGTCCTGTTGTTGAGTCTCTGTAGTTTCAGTTTCCATTTGTTAATGACAATTACGCTTAAAGCCTAAGGCATTGTGGAGATGAATAAAATACCGTGGTAGCTCCCCAGGGATGGTTTGGAAGTACGGCCTTGGTCCAATTCATCTGCAAATAGACATTGACTCCCACAGGAGTTTTACTGTAAGGGTTGGAGAATCTGCATTCATTTTAGTCCACAATGCTTTGAAAGAGCCATTTAGTTCCTTTTTTGACCTTGCTTGTTTGTGTCCCGTCAAGCTTAGAAGTTTGAAATAGTCTCATCGATTAGCCTCCACAATCCTCACCTCCCTCTCGGCATATCTCTCCACGTGTCATTTTAAGAGAGGGATGGGCTGCGGAGAGAGACATGGTGAAAAGGAAGATTATTTAAGGAGAGTTAATGAAAAAGTCCTTGAGATGTACGGTGGGTTGTCAGCGAGAGCTGTGATAGATTGAGCCTCACTGTTATTAGCATGCGTGCAGCAGACATTTACGCCTAGACCCGGGCCATTTGTTGATTAATTAATCAGGTAATGTACAGTATTGGAGGGACAAAAGTGGAAAGTTTGGCCTTTCGACGCTTATGTAACCAAAAGAGAATATCTCTCACAATCCCGTGTTGGAGTCATTTGAGTAATGGAGCAGCCTGTGTGCCCGTGTGAAGTAGAACAATAAACGTATTTGGGGAAAAGGGTTTCCCATTTCATGAATACATTCAATCCAGTGGCCCAAAGTCAATGGTGTCTGAGGTAATTCTGTTGAGTTAAGTTAAGGGGGAAAGCTTGTGTTCTTGGGGTCTCCAGTGAACCTTGGCAAGATAGTTAGGAAAATAAACATGGGGTTACGGTGCTGTAGAAATCAGATTAATGCCATCGCACTTCCATCCACTGACTATTAAAGAGAGTTTTTGTTTGGTAATCAAATTTTCATAATCAATGTGCATCCAACATTTGAATGGAGGTGTCACAAGAAAGAAACTAAGTCAATGAAAATGATTACTTTCATTGAATTGAAATGTACTTTTATTGGAGGCACTAATTCATATTGTCGCCCCACGGATTTGTACACTCTCTGTTATTGCTTTATTTGTACAAAATTTGATTATCGCCCCCAGTAATTCTATTAACTCTATAAGACCCACACACAAAACTCTTCAAGAACTATTGTGATATTCGAAACGTATGTTGCGAGGCTTGCTTTGACTGGAAGACTGACCACAATCTGTACTTCCTCACGCCTTCCCTCGAGCCAAAGATACTAGTGTGCAGGAAATGACATCACTCAGAAGCACAGTATTTGAGACGTCGTCCTCATGCCTTGGAGCCTTTTTGAATCCCAAAGGGCAACTGTTGATAATCGCACGGTGTTGTTCCATTGACTGAGAGGCCTGTCTATACCACATCCTGTCCAAACGCAGGACAGTGTAACCAGTTAAGATTTCAATCTGGAAGGGACAAAAGTTGAGGAAGTTAGTTGAGCAATGTCTTTGGGGACTGATAACACACACACATACATACAAAACATTATCTCTAAAGCTCTGCTTACCCACTTCCTCTTAATTCCTTTACAAAGTCACTGCCAAGGTTAATGTTGTCAGTCTTGTTAAAGGAATATTCTGAGCTCAATAAAAGTTCAACTCAATTGAAAGCATTTGTGGCATAAGGGTGAAGTCACATTTATCTTTGTACGGTGAAATTCCTCAGGAAAAATGGGGGACGCGTTCCTCACGCAGATTGATCTTTGAACATGTGAATTTGTCACGTTTACCAATATTAAGCTACAGATTGAGATTATCTTCTACTGAATCCTGAATATTCCTTAAAGCATGAGTAAAATACGGTGAATCAAACACTAGGTAAAACAAATTTTTTGTTCACTTGTAAAGTAAGTTGGAATGGATTCTGTCAAGCTGCTACTCAATTTCCATTTTTATTAGTTATTATTGACTGACATAACTAGCATAACTTTATATCAATGCAATTAGAAAAGAGTAGTGTTATCTAGGATACCTGCAAGTCTTGCTACTATTTTATTTGAGATTAGATGTTACTTTTTATATTGCAGACTTTTTGTGGAAAATGGAAGGGATGTGTTGAATCTACTGTTGTCATATTTCACCGTTTCGCTTTTTGATATGTCAAGTATTCTGACAGTTTAATTTCCTCCCGGTATTTCAGTGCTCTTATTGAAATGAGGAAGAAAGAAAGAAAGGTTTACTCCTTTAACCATCTTAAACACAAACAATCTAGAAGTCCATCCTAATTTATCCCACACTCTGTCTCTGCTGCCGCCACAGGTTTGGCAAAAACCGCAAAGACGAGAGGCAAGGAGACAAGATGGAGCGGAAGGGGTCCAGCAAGAGCAAGATGGAGGAAACTCAGGCCACTGAAGAGGAGACGCAGAGAATGAGGCTGGAACAGGAGAGGTGAGCACCTGCATCCTGGTCCCCGTAAAAAGCCTCTCAATTAAGCCTAACCACCGCTGCCCGGAGAATTAGCAAACTGTCTAATTAACTAAATGGCGTCCTGGGAGGTAAAAGTTCTGGGAAAGCTCTTAGATGTCATTGGCGTAAACGGTCAAGAGCTTTTATAACGGTACATTAAATTGATCATGTATGGATTGTTTGTTTCTTTTGTGCTCCTGAACGGAAGGAACGAACCTGATAATGGAGGTTCTTTTGGGCCGCGGACTAAATGGAGGCCCTTAGTGAGGGACTGAATGAAACGGCTGTTGTTATTTTTGTTACAGCGTTAGTCATTTCAGTTCCCTGTCTCTCAAATTATTATACGTTGTTTCTAGGCAGATGTTATTTTCTCTCTCAGACAAAGATGAGTAAAAGCAGAGCAGTCATTTTAATTAGAAATGGTATAATATAATATAATATGATGGAAGTTCAAATAATATGTATTATGTTTTATGTTATTATATTATTATATAATATTTGATTGTTTTATATATACAGTAGTGATGTCCAGAGGGGATATTTGTTTTTAATGATCCTACAAGTTCGATTAAGCCATCAAAATATAGGGAAA
>RJVU01068486.1:5226483-5236576 GCA_003731715.1 Anabarilius grahami
GTTTGTCAATGTCTTTGTAAATAAAAATTATACAAATTATTTTACAAGTAATTAGTAAATTATTTTTTCTTTACTAAATGGCTATAATAATATAATGTAATAGAATAGAATAGAATAGAATTTAATAGAATAGAATAATAACATGTCAACATTTGTTTTCTAATCCAAACCTTTCCTTATGTTTCCTTTCTAAATAACTTCACATGAGTACATTGTAATCTTTTACATCACTGTGTAGAATGTGTTTATAGAATTTTGGGGAACCGTGGTCCTGTGCTTCCTCTGTGTCCCCGTGCTTGCCTTATTCATTCATTTTATTAACTTGATTTATTAACTGATTTTCCGTCACTGATTTTGCGACTCTTTCTCCATTAACTCTGCCTGGCATTGCCTTTGGCTTTCCATATATTTTCCAACATTTCATTTTTTGACGCATTAATGTGTGTTACTCGTAATCACAGTTGATCTTCACCCTCGCATTGTGGCGGTAATTTTGTTACAAAATAATTAGCATTGTCGTTCTGCTTTGTCAAATGAGCTCATTATGTTGCGGAGCCTTTTGTAACAGTTCACCGCTTGACTGGACCAATTAGCTTCCAGAGTTCAAAGGCAGATGACAGGACTGATTGTGGACCAGATTATATTTGTAATTACATTTGCAGCTATATATGCTTGTAGTCGGACGCAGAGGACTTTACCATCTGCATGACGATCGCACTGCTGAAATGTATTTTGTTCAGTTGTTTTCCCCGTCTCGCTATATCGAATGTCAAGAAGGGATGTTAAAAATACACACTCTCCATGTGGTGAAGTAACACAGATAATATTGGCATGTTATCTTATTTACACTTAAAAACTACCAACTGAAGAGTGAGATCTGCCTCGCGGCCATCGATGTGAACGTCTCGTTCTCTCTCTTAACTGAATTAAACATTGTTAGACATATGGAGGGAGTGCTTTGGCTGTGTCTGTCTGGAATTTGGCGGTGTCGTAAGATAAACAGCGTGATTTATTCAGCGAGGAGAGGAAGGACTGCGGGCGGACCGGAGTGTGATCTCTCTCGCTCGGCTCTGTGCTTCACTTCAAAACATTTCAGTTCACTTCCAAACTTCTCCTCCTTTGCAGACTCGCAGAGCAAAACCTTCTGAATTCTTCAGAGAGTTCATAAATCTCTCATTCCTTATCTTGTGTTAATATCAGGCCTTGATCAATGACTAATTCCCTCCCCAAAATGAACACTTTGACCCCGCGGGATGTACTGCATACCGCACGCTTCAGGACTTCGGCAGGGAAGCATTTGGACACATTTCAGCTCAGATATCCTATAAATAAAACATCCAGCATGGCATTACGGTATGCATGGATCTCATCTAATGAGGTGTTTTTGAATTGTGCCAAACTGCGCCTTGTAGACGTGAAAGCAAAGGTGGTGAGGAGTTTTGTTTCTCTAAGTTCACTTGTTACCTAGAAACAACCCCAGATCTGCCATGACGACCCATATGTTGCTATAACGGCCTCCCACACGCACACACACACACCGGCGCTCTGGACAGATGTCAGCTAATCACAACATCAAACTCTTAATTAGTGTAAGGTGCGGATCCGCAACATTTAGACGTGACATCTACATATATCTCATCCTGACAGACAAACATGATTTTAACATTCTTTCATGTCTTCTGCCTCTTCACACTCACACACACGCGCGCACACACACACACACACACACGCAAACACACACGCACACACATACAGTAGCAATCTACACTAATTAGCTTTGAGCCCAGAAAGTCACAAAGAGGGATTTGCTGTCCTTCTTTGTTGTTTTATCACAGCTCACTGGGGAGTTTTTCATCCCTCTTGCTAATATTTTGATAATGTTTTCTCTCTTCTCTTCCACTTTTACAATTTTAGTATCGGTCTTCCATGTGACCATGTCATGTGACTTTGTGTCTCAATAAGGTCTGTGTGAATGATGTATCAGGAAGTTATTTGCTTCAGCAATCATGTGTGGTTTAACTTAAAAAAGTAAGTTACCTGGTTGCCTTAAAATTTTGAGTTCATTGAAATTAAGAATTTGAGTTAATATAATGAAAGCGAATGGTTTAATCAACAGAAACTCAAAATATTATATTATCTGAACCACATTAATTATTGAAGTAGATTTGACGAAATAAAAAATGTATAATATATTATGGTTTCCACAAAAATATTAAGCAGCACAACTGTTTTCAGCATTGATAATGATATCGAAATAGTAGGAAATGTTTCTTGATCATCAAATCTTATATTAAATTTTTTCACAAGATGTAATATAAGTCTGTGCCTGTGAAGTTTCAGCTCAAAATACCCCACAGATCATTTATTATAGCTTGTCAAATTTGCCCCTATTTGGGTGTGAGCAAAAACAAGTTTTTTGTGTGTGTCTCCCTTTAAATGCAAATGAGCTGCTGCTCCCGGCCCCCTTTCCAGAAGAGGGCGGAGCTTTAACAGCTCGTGCTTCGGTTGCTCAACAACAACAAAGCTGGAGAATCTCACACAGCCAAAATGAGGATAGTCAGTAACGGTGTTCAGCCTTACATTGTTCAAACCGGAGTCGGACACTGATGGAGAGACTCAGGAAGAAGTTAAAACTTTTAGAATGAAACTGGACGTTTCTGAATGGTTAGTGGATAAATTTATGTAGTTGCTGTGGAATTCGACTCATCGACTAGCATGTGCCGTCATGTTAATCTTTTGTGCAAATCCAGTGTTGAATTGCCTCGCTTGCGAAAACAAAATGACGATGCCGTGGGTGGAAACGTGCAGATTAAGGGGCGGTTATATTATTATAAGATCCGCTTCTTACGTCAAGAGGGCAGTGAAATCTGAGCAGCTAATTTTTTCACTTGCTTGCAGAGAAAGGCTTACCAAAACAAAGTTACTGAGTTGTCCTTTTTCACGTTTTCAGGGTTGGTAGATGCACTGGGGTCCCGATTATAGCACTTAAACGTGGAAAAAGTCAGATTTTTATGATATATACCCTTTAAACTAATAATATTTCACAATATTACTGTTTTTACTATATTTTTGATCAAATAAATGCATCCTTCATGAGCAGAAGACTTTCAATCACATAAAAAACAGCCACAAAGTTTTAAATGGTATAGTACGTTATCACGTTATCACATTATCATGAACTAGCATTTACTACTAGTAAACTGTACTAAAATTATTAAATGTGACATTTAAAAGACAAAAACTATGACAAAAATAAAAATAAATATCATTGTTCCCACTAATACCACCTCTGAAGAGAAAGCAGGGAGCGAAATCGGGAATGGGAAAGGAGAGCAGAAATAATGTGTTCAGTGCTATTTCTGTGTCCTGCATTAACACCACACTGGACCATTAACTGTGTAATGAACTAAAGGTGGAAGAGGGAATTCTGGACAGGTTTAGCTAGAATTTTGAGGCGCATACACACAGTTATGGTCATAGTTCAACACACACACACACACACACACACACCCTGACTACCCCATAATGTCAAACAGACTTACTAATTAGAATATATTTGTTTATTCTAAAACTACGTAATCATGAGAAAATAACATACCAAACTAATGACAAAATGTTTTGCTGTGCAACACTTCTGCATTGTGCCTGGTTACAGCTTATAGGCCACAGTGTTAAAGTGACTGTGAGTTTGTATGTTTAACGGTGGCCAGTCTCATAACCTGGACCAGTGTCTTCATCGTGCTGGTTTTCAACCTGAAGTTAACCTTCTGTCATACACAAAACACACAAAGAGCCTCGAGGCCCACTTATCATCCCCAGGCCACTGCTCTAAATTAGTTTTAGTCTGGTACTCCAGGGGGTAGGTTGGACTAGACCTCTTCTTCAATGTGCTCATTACCCCATTCAAACACAGATATCACTCTCGCAGATTTGATTTGGCTATTATAGGCACAGCGCCGGAGGCGTCGTCCTCCTATTGAGTTTCCGTAACTTGTCATAACACGGTTTTTACTGGCAGCGAGGTTGACATCAGTTTTTAAGTTGACGGCAGGTGGACTGGAGCCTCGCCAGCATAAGATATCAACCTTCAAATGTGAAAGAAACAACCTGTAATGGTTCAAGGGATGAACTCAGTGAACCAAAAGGTAGGAGAAAGACAGAAAGAGAAGTTAAAGTCACCATGAAATCAAAATTGACAGTTCTTTTTTTTTATTGCAGTGTAATGTTAGTATGCTTTTTACATCAAATATTGTCATAATTTAGAAATAAAAAGACATTTTTTATACCCTGATTTTAGCCCTCTGATTTGAACGCTCTGTTTGAAGGGGCGTGTCTGCTGTAAGACTTCAGTATAAACGCCCACTGCTGTGATTGGCTGACATCTTTGCATATGAAATAGCTAAGTATTACTCTCTCAAAAACATTTAGAACGTTTTTACTTTTACAGTTCTCAAGGTTAACTAGTGAAAAGTTTTAATTATAGCATTACATTTAGATCTATGGCATTATATTTAGATCGTGGCTTGAAAGGTTGCAGTGATGAACATTGTAGCCAATCACAGAGATGTTGTTGAGCACATGGAAGCAGTGATCTTGTCATTGCAAATCAATTTCGCACACTAACGAATACTTTCATCATAACTAACAGTTCAAACGCTATGTAACTAAGAGATTTGTTGAATAAAATGGGAGTTTTGGCGCTAATCCAGAACTCTGTCACTGATAAACTCGCACTGTTTGATTGACAGCTCTAGCGATTGTAAAGGAAGCGTTATTTGCTCGCTTTCTGTATAATTTAATCACCATTTAAATAACAGATTTTCATCCTACTAAGAGAAACAATGTGAAGTTGACTGTTTAGTCACTGAACAACTGACTGTACATCAATCATTACATATCAGATCATGCATTAACAGTTACTTACATGTTGTTGCATTACTGTCGAATCCATATCGTAAAAGTCTGTTTGCAAAGCCTACCCCGAAATGTGATTGATTTACCAAAGAATCCACAGTGAAATGTACCGAATACAAATAAATAAAGCTCAACTGAGACATTCACATTGTTAAAAATAAATAATCATATTCCTAGCATTAGGATCCTTTGAAAGGTAATGTTATTTTTGTCCTGTTGTATCACTCTTCTCTCCTTGTCATCTCACTAACACGGCAGGGGGCGGGGCTTACTTTTCAATGATGAAGTAGGTGTTGATTTCTTCTGCGGAGGCAGCGTTTCACCTATATAGGCACATTTGGGGACGAGTCGTTTGCTGAAAAAAAAGCTTTTATTGGACTAACAAGGAAGTTTTCGGTTCTGAAACGTACAGGATATTCTTATAGTACAAGGACCTGTTGTATATATCAAAATTTCTCAATTCTTTAATCAAAATAACTTCCCCTCCCTCTTGTAGGGACATCTCTTCTCTGATGACGAGGCCGGGAAACCTGTCACTCACATAAGATCCACCAATAGCAAACCACAAGCATCCAATCAGTTCCCCATGGTCAAAATCAAGCCCCGCCCTACATTTTTTTTTTGTTCCTGAATCTGTTTCACATGGATATACGTCACAATAGGGAAGAAATGACTATCGCAACTTCCGTTTCATGCCAACTTAAAAACTCCCACAATACACACACACACGAAAATATGCTCATGTTGATTTCCAAGTGTTTCCCAGACTATTAACGTGATGCTAGCACATTAAATTGGATTTCCTCAAGCAGCATAGCGAGAGAGAGAGAGACAGTCAATGGCATTGTAATTGTATTAGAAAACGCTCATTGTTGGTAAATTAGATCGCGCTTATGAGAATGTGTGGAAACATTCAGTCTCAATAGCTGGGAAAATCCTACAACTCTTCTCGGCTTGGTACAGCTGTCAATCAAAAGACTGTCAGATAGATGTCAGGGGTCAAAGGTCAAACCTGACCTGGGGTGGTGAGGAGGTAGGGTACTTAAATACTTACAAAAGGCTCAGGTTTTTGTGATGGGGCATCCCTTGAGTTCCAGAGCCCATCTGGATCTGATGAGATAGGTGGGTACCAAAGACAGAGGTCACCCTACAGGAGTCTTTCCCCTTGTCTGCACTGGCCTTTCCTCTTATTCCACTACCAGTCCCATTCCTGAGGATCTCCTTTCCCTCAGAACAGCACTTAGAACGACACATGTGGCCTATTAGACACAAAAAGACTCATTCAGTTCAGCGCACCAGGAGCGGCCTTTGAAAACCTCCTGCACAGAGAAACACAGAGAGGTTGAGGGAAGGCAGAAAGAGCCATTTGGCGGAAGATCAGAGCGATCTGATGGAGAAATCACTCCCTTCTTCTTGGGAAGACTCCCTACTGGCAGTTTTAGGGAATCTGTGCATTGACAACCTTCTCCAAAGAAAGAGACCACAACCTTTACCATGAGCGGTTTGAAATGTATTCAAAAGTAGATGCTCGAATGAGCAGGGCCTCAGTGGTCTTGCTTCCTTTTCCATTTAGAGGGATCCAATAGTAGTGAAATAAAGCAGGTTTGGCAGACATTTAGCAGCTCATGATGCCAGTAGGGGGTCCTGAGCTCAGTGATTCGCAGTGCAGTCGGGAGTCTCGGCTAGACCAGGAGGTCTGTTTTCCAATTCGTTGCGTCTCACATGAAAGCTTTGGTTCTTCCGGGCTGTAATAAATGTTATACGTTGCTGATGGACAAAGTGCTATTGCTTTTGATGGCCTTTTTTTGAGGGCAGTATCACAAAGGTGGAAATGAATCTCAAGAGATTACCCATAGGGCATTTTCACACTAGTGAGTTTATGATATTATTGCGTCAGAGTCATTGAGTCATCTCTTTGGCCTTGTTTCCACCTGGTATTAAGATACGGTTTGGTCGATCGGATCACAAGTGGACGATGCTAAATACAGGTGTAAACAGGGTCTAAAATGTTTTGAGCTTGTCCACTTTTGTCCACTTCCAGAGGTAGTCAAAAACACATTCGCCCAGATTGCTTTCATAGTGTAAATGCTCATGTGGTCGAATGTGTTCGAATAGCCACTAAAGACCGCCTACTGACCTAACGCGTTAAAAATTATGGGAAGCGCGCCAGCCAGACAGGATTTAAACTTTGTCGGATGAAGACCAGAGTTTGGTTTGAAGAGCGCAATGTTCTCGTACCATTCCTGATTTCTAACACGCACTCGACCCATTCAGCGTGGTCTTGCGGCTGTCAGAGCAGAAATGAAAGTTGCTCTCTCCGTATGTTCCTCCTCTTGAAGAAATCAGGACAGAAGTGGTTGAAAGTGGACAAAAGCGAGAGATTCAAACACCAGGTGTAAACAGGAATGTCTTCCTCATCCAATTGTGATTAAATCTACCAATTGTGATTCTATATAACCCTAACCCATCTTAATACCAGGTGTAAACAGGGCCTAAAAGTAAAAAGGCATGACTTTACACCTTAAATATTTACATAGCTGCTAGTAGCTTCTAGTATCTGTGATGACACAAATGTACTATGGTATGGAACCAAATACTCTAGTGTGAAAAGAGAGGGATTGAAATTGAAGTTGAGTGTGTACTACACATCTAAACCTCAAATGATGTTTTGTGTTTGCAGAATTCAAGCTAAGACCAGGGAGCTCAGAGAGCGACAGGCCAGAGAACGAGACTACGCTGAGATCCAGGACATCAACCGAACCTTCAGTTCCGACGAGGAGCACACCTACGCTGGGATCGGCTCTCTGGACTCGTCCCTGGACAGCAGTATGGATCTAAGCCATAACCCTGGTCAAGAGCGTCCTCAGAGCCCCCGAGACCAGTCCCTGCCCTTAGAGGCTCTCTACGCACAGGTCAACAAGCCCCGCAATGGACGCCCACCCTCTGCAGACAGGTAAGATCTTTAAGACTTTCATCCTTCAGAATCATCCTGACATGATGTACAGGGTGTTTTTTTTAAGGCAGTTAAGTAATACTTGGCTGACATAATGGGACAATAACATGTTCTTGACTTGAAGGACGCAACCTTGGGTATATATTTCTAAAGCTTTGCATAATGCCATGCTGGCGTGTTTTCTTGCGTTCGTGAGCTGTCAAATATTTCTCATTTTTAAGGTTGGATAAGGTGAAGGGCACCAGCACTTTTGAAGTTTATTTTATTTTGCTGAGAAAAAGGAAGGTTCTCTGCACTAATAGAACATGTTCTCCCTTTATATTTGATCGTGCCTTGAAGTTTTAAAAATGAAAAGCTGCTTTCATCCACCCTTTGTAGTGTGAAAAAATTTAAGTAAAAAAAATACTGCTATCATATTTCTCACCTGTGTCCCACCGCCTGGCTTTATGGCACAGGTAAATCATTGATAATTCTCTGGATGGGAAAATTTAATAACCGGCAGGCTCCTTTATTATCACGGATCATGTCAGATCCAGCCTAGCTTTTGCCTCAACGTGCACAGAATCTCCGGAAATTCATCTGTGTTGTTAAGGGAAAGAAAAGTCAACTTTATACTACAAACTGCAGTTTTAAACATCCAATGTAATGGTTTAACAAATACAATTTTCCTTCCTGTGTTTCTATTGACCCTTGTGAAAGAGAAGTACACTTAAGAATACTTTTAAAATGAGTGGTTACTGTGGACATATTATACTTTAAAGTGTTAGTTCATCCCAAAATGAAAATTCTGTCATTTATTACTCACCCTCATGTCGTTCCACACCCGTAAGACTTTCGTTCATCTTCAGAACACAAATGTTCCTATTGTTGTTTTTAAACTTTCTGATTCATTGCTGATTTTTCAGTATTTATGACCAATACACAGCCATGAATGTATGAACAAACAAATTGAAAGTCACTCAGTGACTGGCTACTCCAGGATTACTGCACAATGTTTTCACATTGAGGAATTACCATAATTGCTCTCTTATTCTAGTGGTTATGAAATGGTTAGTGGTTAGTTAGGGAAATGCTATGAAAGGCCAGTGTGTCTCTTTCCTAAACAGTAATTACTCTCTCTGGGTTTATTGAGGCGGCAGTTAATTGCCCCGTCACCGGCGGTGAAGCAAAGGCAGTGATTGACATATGTCACTCTGGGTGTGTGACCTTTCCCAGGGTGCAGTGGGAAGGGGATTATTACGTTGCCAACTGCTGTTCTCCCAGCAGGAGCGTTCCCACCGCCCCCGACTGTCATGAGATCACCCGCTGACACCCCCTGCCATTTGGTCACAGTGTGAATATGACATGGTTACGCAGCCACTCAGTAATCTGGCTAATCCTTGTGCCAATATCTCTCATGGCAGCAAAAGGGCAGCAGTCTGTCCCTAGTGCCCTGACTATTACTGTTTGCTCATGTGAATTACTTACTTGCTTACTTATTTAAATAAACAGTACTAGGGTAGAATATGTTATTTATTTTTTTATTTTTTTTAGAATAAACATTACTAGGGTAGATTGTTATAAGTGTCACAATTATGTTAAGTTAGTTTGGTTTTCATGGACTTTTAGTTTGTTTTTCTATAGTCACATGTTCTCCTTTGTCTTAGTTTCCCACCATTCGTTAGTTTCCATGGACACTCATTAATTATCACAGCTGTTTGTTATTAGTTCATCACCATTGTGTATTTAAGTTCCTCCTTGTTCTTCATTTGTCCGGCATGTTTTGAGCATAACACACTGTCTCACTATCCTGTTTTATTTTCTAATCATCTTCATCTTCTTCGGGTCAGCGTTAAATTAAGAATGCATTTCATTTATCTTAATATATTTTTAGTGTATTTTCATATTTTATTTATTATTTTAATGTACATATATTATTAATATTTTAAAAGAATCCTTTTATATAGTTGTATACTTTGTTAAAATTATTAAAACAAGTATAAATAATTATTCAGTAACTCTCCAAAAAAAAAATGAAAATACACTAAAAATGGAATAAGAGTTAGCAGTCATGCATTAAATAAACTTTGACAACATTTTATGACATATTGTGAGATGTGACATAGAATGGAAATAAAAGGGGTAAGAGACAATCAGATACAAAAGTCTGAGTCTGCATTTTTAGAATGCAGTTTTTCATTACTAATTTATTTTTTTAGGTGTTTTGAGAACACTCCAAAGGAAGAA
>RJVU01068486.1:5247457-5260660 GCA_003731715.1 Anabarilius grahami
CATCACAGGAATAAATTACTTTGTCAAATATATTTAAATAGTACACAGTTATTTTAAATTGTAATAATATTTCACAATATTACTGTTTTTTACTGTATTTTTAATTAAATAAATGAAGCCTTGGTGAGCAGACGAAACTTCTTTTAAAAACATTACAAATCTTACTGGTTCCAAACTTTTGGACTGTACTGTATATATATATGAGGTCATGTTACAAACTTAGTTATGTGACAATGTAGCATACTACTTTTTGAAATGAGTAATGTTACATAATGTGTACTGCTTCACATCCTATCTTTGAAATAGTATGCGGTATTCAATACATACTGCACAGTATACGAAAGTAGTATGTTAGTATTTAATTCTGAACACAGCTTTTGCCAATAAATGGGTAAAATCCTGAAAAAAAAATCTAATTCTTAAATTTGTATATTAAAGCAAGTAAACTATAATGACTAATGTGTTTTTTAGACTATGGGAGCATTTTTAATAAAAACAACCAATAAAATTGCATCATTTGTGGTAGAAATAATGGCTAAAACACAATTAACTGTGCCCAAGAAACTAAGACGAGTTCTTCTCGCCTCGGGATGTTATAAAAGCAAATACGATCAAGAGAAGAATGCCTAGTGCTTTATTCAATTCCTGATGGCAAAAAGATCACATCTTTAACCCTGCGTGACTCCATGACGAATGCAGACTCATATCCAGTGTTTTATGTTTGAGAGAGACCTGTGCTTAGATATTAGATATCGCCGTAATGGCCTTTTCTGGGTCACCGGCGGTTCTTTCTATTTTCCGTCTTCTACTGTATGTCTGAGATCTACTCGACAGTTTTCATGTGATGGATAACCCAATTCGCTAACGTAATCACGGATCCCTCAGCTAGCATAACATCCCAGCTTTCATTCCCCCGTCACGTACACCTCCCCAAAAATAGCGGCAGTAATAAATGTGATTGGAAAAGCAGGAGTGTGATGGAAGAGTGCAGGGGCGATCCGAAATCATATGAGAGGATTTACAGTCTCCCCCCCCCTTACGCTTTCTTCTTCATTCACTTCACCGTCCTACAGTATTCCCCCACTCACTTTTGCTGTCTTATCTATTTCCTTTCTTTCTGTGCTCATTTACGCATTCCATCTACTGGAGGCCCTCTGTGGATCTTCATCATGTTTGTTTGATATTGTTGTCACTGCTTTCTCACGTTTCACAGTTGTAGTCTCTTGCTTTTCTTGGTTTCTTGCCAGGTAGGGAATCTGTCTGTGTTGTTCTTAATACTGTTGAGAACTCAAAATAAGGAAAAAGAAGGGAAAAAAAAAGAAAAAAGACAATTGTATATATCGTTATGATTTTAATAAGATTTTAATATGGTGTGCTTCTACACTAGATCCACTCTAGTCGCCTAGTGTTGCACCCTATCATTTGGAATTGAGTTGATTCAATGATTATATAAATTCCGTGATATAAATATTTATTTATTATGTTTGTTTAAATAACATTATATATGGGTCAATGACGTGAGGGGTCATTTTTTTTTGTCCAAAGGCATTAATAATAATAAAAAAACTAAGATATGACATCCAAAGTATGTAAGGTAGTACATGTAAGGTAGTACAGGTAGTATATTTTGCTACATATAAAGGTATTATTCTGAAATGTCAAAAGGTCTTTCGGTTTAACCATCCTAAGGCCAATACAGCCATCTAATTTGTCATTAAAATATCTCAAAATGTAATAAATGTATATTATTATTATTTTTTTTCATTCTGGCATGATTTTATAACATCATAAAGCAACATAGTGCAAAATGGAATTAAAGTTATGTGTAGAAGTGATTATATATGAGAAAGAATGTTTTGAAAAATTGGATCATGTCATACGGTCAGTATCATGTGACAGGATGTGACATCATTCAGACACCTGCAAAGGACCACATCATCATGAAGCAAAGTAACTAACTTTCTTTAATTATTTGAAAAATTCATGTTTTCACTCGCTCATACGCATGTCCCGAAAACATCAGGTCATTCGGTACAACCGCTATAAAACATGGAAAATGTTGTAATATTTTAACTTGTACTAAATATAAAATGTTTAATTGTCCCTTTCTTTGCTAGATATAAGCCTGTTAGCATTGTTTGGAAATATCATCATTCTGTATAACCAAAAGTGTCATTTGGTAAAACCAAAAATTTGGATAAACGAATTACGTTTTTGGGTGACACATTTGGTCCATCTTGTAAATAATGACAAAAACAGTGTTTAAAAAAAAACACATGATCTCATTGTTAACTTTTAAGAAAACTTCAAAATTAATTATCGCTCTATTATGTTTTTTTTACACTTTTAAAAACCTTATTCGTCAATGACCCATATGTATATACTGAAAAAAAAAAACTTTCACTGTTGTTAGTTTGACTCAAATCATCCTTGTTCACATTACTTAAAAGCTCATGTAACTACATGAACTTAATTTAAATTAGTTGTTGNTTGATAGCGTGAGTAATACTGTTGTACCAAGGTACAGTATTTTTCTCTCTAACCTTTTTTTTTTGAGAGTTATATATAATAAATAGTTAAATATATAATAAATAGTTGGTATCTTTATACTTACTTTTGTCCCCTGTCTCTATTGTATTTATTTTTCTCTCAGTCTCTCGCTCTTTTTGTGTCGCCCAGTCTTACACCCCTCTGGCATATTACCCTGTTTGATTTGGCCCTCATTGTCCCCCTGGCATCCTTGTGTCCGGCACCCTCCATTGGGCCTCTCCGTTCTTGGCAGGTGTGGAGTTGTCAAGGTGACTCCGGCCCCTTCCTTCCTGGTCTGGCAGCTCTGGACTGGGTTAGGACGGGCCGAGTGAGATGTAGCTCTTCAGAAGCTGGCTGAAGTTGGACAGAACTTGGCTAGAACGTAACCCGTTCTCATGCGAAATATAGAAATGTATGCCAACACTCTCTGTTCTCGACTGTCAGGCCGAACGCACACACACTCTGCTGGCTCCATCATGCTCCTTTGACAAGGTGCAAACAGACAGGTGGGAGGCCCTCTTGCTGTTTTTTTCTTTTCCATTAGTAATAGACTCAGTTACACAAGCTACATCTGCCTTGCAGATGGATGAGTTCGAAATGGATGTTTTTGTATCTGCATAATCTAATTTGGACAACACTGGAGGTCTACCATAAACAAATAGCCATAAGTGGTTGCTTCGGATTTCAAAAGGAAAAGAATCAAACTGCATTGATTGATTTTACCTTTCACAAGAACTGAAGGAAATTACCTGGAGTATAGTTTCCGATTTCTTCATTGAAACTAATTCAACTCTAGAATGCATAAAGGGGGTCAAATTAACCCAAAATATATTTTTTTCTTCTTAATTCTTCTATCACCCCAAGTCTTTTTATGAGTCAATAATAATATTTTAGTTTAGTTCCTTCACACATCATGGATTGAATCAAGATTTTGGTTGGTGATTGTCAATTCTATAGACAATACAAATAAAAAAGACAATTCGGTATTTATAACATGGTACTAATTTACTAATATATACTAAGTTATATACTACAGCAATTTGTACTAAATTTATTTTATTTTATTATTATTATTTTACCATTGTTATATCTTTATCGTTATCTAAATTGTATGGAAGCTTGTTTCCGCCAGTAAATAAAAAAAATATATAAAAAGTAACTGCGATTTTTATTTATTTATTTATTTATTTTAATCTCACAATTCTGACTTTTTTTCTCCAAAATGCGAGTTTCATCTCACAATTCTGACTATTTTCTCTGAATTGGAAGATTTAAACTCACAATTGCAAGTTATAAAGTCCAAATTGCGTGATACTAACTTGCAATTCTGGAAGAAAATGTCAGTCTTTTTTCCCTCACACCTGGGCATTATAACACACAATTGCGAGTTTATATCTCACAATTCTGACTTTATGACTCGCAATTCTGACTTTATCACGCAATTCTGACTTTGTAACTCGCAATTCTCACTTTATATCATGCAATTCTGACTTAATAACACACAATTCTGTCTTATAACTCACAATTCTAACTTTATATCTCGCAATTCTGACTTTATCACGCAATTCTGACTTTATCACGCAATTCTGACTTTATCACGCAATTCTGACTTTGTAACTCGCAATTCTGACTTTATATCATGCAATTCTGACTTAATAACACACAATTCTGACTTAATAACACACAATTCTATCTTATAACTCACAATTCTAACTTTATAACTCACAATTCTAACTTTATATCTCGCAATTCTGAGAAAGAAAGTCAGAATTGTAAGATAAAAACTCGCAATTGTGAGAATTTTTCATTTCATGTCGGAAACAAGCTTTCATAAAATTGTGATTTTCTCTCTAGTTAGGCCACTAACAGTTAGAAATTTGGACACACCTGAATGAATGTTTCTTATGATCTAAAAGACCATGACGAGGAGATGTGTCCAAACTTTTTTTTTTTTTTTTTTGGGCACGGATCTTATTCCCTCCAAAGGTGGTGTTGAAAGACCATGGATTGAAATATGAATGGATGAACAAAGATGAAAAAGACTGCATAAACACATTAAAGGTTCTGAATTTAATTTGATCTATAGTTATTATATTAATATTATGTTTATAGGTGCATCATAAGTGAACAAATGAACATTATTGAAACATTTGAATAATCACATTCTTAAATTATTCCATTATATTGAAAATAAAGAAAACCACTGAATCTGGTCATTTTAACGCCTTCATTCACTCATGCAGTATTTTGGTCATGTATTCTAGGGTTAAGTAATCTGAGTCTGTCAGTACACATGAAGTGCTCTTGCAGATTTCATCATTCGTAGTTCTTTATATAACTCCACCAGTTTTGGATGCACTTGTTTCTTTTAAATCTGAAACCCACTGAATGTTTACCGGGGCTTAATTAAATTTACCTTGCCCACCGCTGTGCCAAGCGGCTTGAGTTCTTCTCCTTCTGAGCGAATGGAATTAGTTTGCTATTTTGAAGCGTTTCTCAGCTTTCTCTCATTGTTTCATGCCATTGTCAATCAAATCCCTTATTCCGGACAAGCTCACGGCTGTAAATCGGATCACGGAAAACTCCCATTGTAATTCAAAGGGTGCGAGCTTGTAGAATCAGAGGAGTGAGAAATAACACGTTTCTCAGTTGATTAAAGCACCGCCCGAATTTGGGAGGAAAAAGAAGGATTTATCGCCACTTACAAATGATTGCGACTACTCGGCAGAACGGCTTTTGTTAAGAGTGTAATGGTTCCATTTGTTTGCAAACGGCTTTCTGTCTTCTGGTTGAGGATGAGTTTGTGTTTCAGTCATGAAGGGATAAGTCTCTATGGATATATGCTTAGTTCGGGGATTTGGCAGTTATTATGTTTCTTCTGGAGGGTTCATACATTTGTTGTCTTTTGGCAGTTGGCAAACTCTCCTCAGAAGAGCTAATGTGAGATCGCTGCTGTTGATTCCCACAAAACTGCCACAATCATGTACTGAGGAACTCAGATAGACTGGAGAGAGCTTACCAATGATGGCGCAAAGAATAGTTCTGCCTTTAAAGAAGACCAATTATGCTTTTTTCCATGTCCATCTTTCTTCAGTGTGTAATGTTGTGTAATGGTAAGGAGCGGGACATTTCCCAAACACGCCTGAAGCGCTTGACCAATCACAACACTTAGAGCACATTGTGCTTTTCAGAAGGAGGGGCTTCATAGAGACAGGAACTAAACAGAGTGTTACTGACAGACTGGGAAGAGAGGACCTGCAGCAATGGAGAATATTGAAAAAAAAAAAAAAAGTGTTTTTTGAACATTCAAGCATAAAAACCTAATCTAGTAGAGCTCAAAAACAAATCAAGACTTTTTAAAAGAACATAACAGGTTCAACTGGAGGCTTCACCAAAACTCCAAAGGATTTGTGGCTTAATCATTTAAACGATGATAGGGGTTAGCAAACTCCACCAAAAATGGCCGAGTGATATTATCTACTGTCATACAGGGGTTTTGATTGATGCCAGAAGTCTACAAGTAGCACTAAATTTGTAAATTAAACCAAAAAAAAAAAATGCTTGTTATTTGCAAGCAGAAATGTTATAAGTTCACTCTCTGGCGATCTGTTTATGGCGCAAATGGGACAGGAGAGCTAATAACAGCAGAGCTCTAATGAAATCAAGCTAACCGAATTGCTCTCTTTGACTGGCCTGAAACTCTTGCAAATCCTCTGCAATAAAATTGGAAAATATTTTCCTCCCATCACCCTCAAAGACAGTTCGTGCTCACGTAAACATGTGACAGGTCTCAGAATAGATTGTGGCACACACACACACACACTTACGAGGGCCTAATTGTTAGTGTACCGCTGTCTGTTCTGGATAAAAAGGAGGAACCGGCAATAGAACAGGCCTATATACAATATTATGATGAAACATTAAGAGCCACGGGGGGCCGTCTATCATTATAAACCCTCAACATGCTAATTTCTGCTTTGTTTTCTTCTGTGTTAATAGCCGTGTTTTACTGTTGCTCACAGTGCCAATTAAACTTGTACAGCCTTTGTCAAAGACGTCAGCTGTTGGGATTGTGGTTTGAACTTTGAAACATGAAGGTACTTTTTTGGTGCTGATTCTCAAGTGTTATAGAAAGGTGTGCATGTTGACATAGGGCTGGGCGATATGGCAAAAATGTAATCTCGATAATTTTTTCCCATATCGATCGATAACGATATATATTTCGATATATAAACTTAATGCTGCCAGCTTTAAAAGAGTATCCCAACTATGACTGAAGCCACAAAAAATTGAGGGTTTATTAATTACATTTTAAAGTATAGTTTATTAACAAAAACCGATTACACATTTGGCCTTAAAAAATTAAGACAACTTACTAACTTGGCGTGTGACTTTTAATTATAAACAAACCCGAAATACACCGGGGACTCTACACAATTGCAGGCTGATCCTTCAGATTCTTACAACCCAAAACATTTTATATAAAGGCCATAAAGTAGACATTGTCGTAATTCATCAACTCGAGTTCATTAGCAATCGTTTGGCATAAATCTGCACTTTTCATTAATTGAGAATCACTTTGAAGCAGTCTGAAGCGCTGTTGCGTGAGCATGTAGAACGCACAACAGCGCCTCCTAGTGACATTGCAACATGCAGCGCTCTTTGTGAAATACTGCAGCGCACGTGGGAATGTCAGCAGGAGTAAACAGTTCTGACGCACACATAACGAGCAGGTACGAAACACATAGGACGAGGGGAAATTGTCCACTAGTTAATTGATCGCGGATGGTTTCATTATCTTGGGCGGATACAAAAGTATGAGAGGATAAAAATAATAAAAGCATAAATGTGTCTCCAAATATACTTGGGCGGCCGTTAATATACCTAATCTTATTAAAAATCCTTTTCAAATAACCAAACCACTTCCATATAACTGAATTTGTGCTACCTTTTTTTGTCGACAATTTCATCATTTTTGGATAATAACTCGAGGTTAGTTTCACTTTTGTCGCTGCTTCCACTAATTTTTGTCGTCCTTGTGTCGAGTTTTCTTAGCAAAGTGCCGTAGGAAATTGACTTTGTTTTTTGACGTGAACGTTTAAAGCTGCACCCTGATTGGCTGTTGCATATTTCTGCTGTATGATTGGCTCTTATATTAATCCATATCGAGTAAAAATGCCTAGAGCTTTCAGATCATTCACTGTAAACCCTAGAGATGGTTGTGCAGGAATATCCAGCAGTTTCTGAAATACTCAGACTAGCCTGTCTGGCACCAACAACCATACCTCATTCAAAGTCACTTAAATAACCCCATTCTGATGCTCAGCTTGAACTTCAGCAGATCGTCTTGACCATGTTTACATGCCTAAATGCACTGAGTTGCTGCCATGGTTAGATATTTGCGTTAACGAGTAGTTTGACAGGTGTACCTAATAAAGTGGCCTGTAAGTAATTTTTAAGTAATAAGTAAGGTGAATATATAATTATTTATTTATTTCTCAATAAATATTGTTTAATAAAAGGTGTTTATAAAAAATTCAAGCATAATTATGTTACAATAACTAGGGAAAAAATAGTTTCAATAGTGTAAAGCACGTCACACTGCTGTCCCCGCTGTGGCACGATGTGAACTGCCCATGTGATTGGACTATCAATGTTTTATTGAGTCCAATTATAATGATGGGCATCTTTGAGTACAAAAATGTAGGAAAGTGTGTAATTAATATCACATCTGACCTAAAGTTTAAGGGCTGGCTATTACTGCCGAAGCCTGGGAGACACATTAGCTTTAATGTCAAGAGCATTTTTACATCCCATCACCATGTCAGAGATGGAGAAAACGTTTTGACGGGTCTGGAATGTTCTAGTAAAGGTTTCCAGGCACACTCAAAGTAAATTGAAGTTAGATATTTACCCACACACAGAGACAAACCCACACACACGACATTCAATCAGTCTGGGAGAAAGACAAAGCGCCGTCTGCACTAACAAAGAACGCGGCGATGCGTCAGCCACAACTCATGAATATCATAACGGGGAGCCTTCATCTTCGTCTTCACACTTGCTGTGTCTAAAGCTTTACAGGTAGCATCTCAAACAGTGTTCGACTCATCATGCATTTATTCATTGTCTGCCAGGGACAGATTATGAGTGAAATTGAAAAATGTGAGAGGAATGAAAGAGAGCAACAGTGTGTGTTTTATAGTCAAAGACCACCTGTACTGCCATCAACGAAGAGCGAGAGGCTCTTTATTGCTACCTGCGCTCGTATACAAAAGAAACACGCCGGCCCAACAATGTTTCTCCCTTTGAAAAACAGTTTTTACGTTGCAGGTCACTCGAATCAGACCTGACTTGAAATTCTACCAGTACACTCTAAAAAATGCTGGGTTAAAAACAAACCTTTGTTAAAAACAAAGCGGTTGGGTTAAATGTTTGCCCAACGTCCTGGGCAGTTTTATTTAAAGGTGCAGTATGTAAAAATTATGTCCGCTAGAGGTCGCTAAAGGCCTATTCAAAACAAAGGCGTAGCTTGATGACGCCAAGTTTGAGCGTGGAATCTTGGGGCATGTGGTCTTCACCTCAACGGCTGGTGGAAAAGAATTGGGATAGGACTCGGGAAGAAATCATGTTCATGGATGCGATTATTAACGTTACTGTAGTATGAAGCAGAGCAGGACCGAGTGTTGTGGGAGCTGAACGAGGCCGCTGGAGCGATTGCGCAACACACGCCTCACGAGCAGCGGGACTTTTATTATGCCACAGTCGCCGGCGCCGCTTCCGCTTTTCCAGTCATGTGTATGAGGTAACACAGCTATGTTTATCATATTAGATACATTTGAGTGTGTTGAAAATGTTATGATGTTACTCTGTGCGTTCGGGACACTTGTGAGACACTTGTTGCACACAATAGAGTTTTTCTCTAAGGCATGGGAAAGCATGGTACTCTGTATCAGCGGTTCAATAGGAGCGAATAGATTGATAGTTGCGATAGATTGAAGCGCTCGTCCGTGTGAAGACTGCGCAGTGTGCACAAGCGCCGAGAGGACACTGTTGCGCCACTGATAACAGCAGCAACGAGCACTCAACATGATTTCAAAAACAACACATCCCAGCGATAGATCACCTATTATTTAACACAAACGAACGAACAAATTGCTAATCAACTAGAGATGTTTATTTTGCATTAGTATTCATCCGTGCAGATGTTTCAAAAAATGGTGGGGACAATATCGACCCTGGCAAAAAGTGGTGGGGACATGTCCCACCCGTCCCACCCACAAATTACGCCTATGCACAATTCTCACTTTATATTTATTTATTTTTTTCTGACTTTATAACTCGCAATTGTGAGTTTAAAGGTGCAATATGTAATATTTTCTGTCCACTAGAGGTCGCTAGAGGCATATGCTAGAGGCATATTCCACATGTCCCCACACTTGGGACATGTGGTCTTCACCTCAACGGCCGGTGGAAAAGAATAGGGATAGGACTCGGGAAGAAATCATGTTCATGGATGCGATTATTAACGTTACTGTAGTATGAAGCAGAGCAGGACCGAGTGTTGTGGGAGCTGAACGAGGAGTGATTGCGCAACAGTCGCCGGCGCCGCTTCCGCTTTTCCGGTCATGAGTATGAGGTAACACAGCTCTGTTTATCATATTAGATACATTTAAGAGTGTTGAAAATGATGTTATAAAGTTACTCTGTGCGTTCGCTCGGCGGCTGCTGTGAGACACTTGTTTGAGACACACTGCAGTAAGATAGATCGATTTTAGAATATCATATTAAATGCTGGATGGCTTGTGTTGATAAATGGCATGCAATTAATTTTAATACGCATTGTATGATGGAGAAAATGCTGTATTACTGTTACTAAAAATAAATCTGTATCTGATTATGCTTTGTTAGCTACTTGACAAAATAGTGTTTTTCTCTGAGGCATGGTAAAGCATGGTACTCGCAAAAAATCAAGAAAATTTGATTTATACAACAAGACTAAACGTGTTGAGCTATATAAAAACAATTCGTTTTCTGTCTATAAATATATCAAAACAATTGTTCCCTTGCCTATTAAAACATGTAAATGTTAAAGCGTCTTTGGTGTTTCCATGGTTTCTACAAAATAAAACCGGAAACCGAGGCAGACCGAGGGTAACGCGGGTATGACGCAATTGACAGGCGACTCCTCACACGTCCCGGAGCCTTGGTTAAAATTGCAATTTTTTCACGATTAACAAATAGTTGCAAACATTTGGGATATTGTAAGTACTCAAGTGAACAAAATATATAACACTGGCCTAGTGGTTTTTGGATATTTTACTGCAAAAATCTTACATATTGCACCTTTAAATCTTGCAATTTGGGATATTGTAAGTACTCAAGTGAACAAAATATATAACACTGGCCTAGTGGTTTTTGGATATTTTACTGCAAAAATCTTACATATTGCACCTTTAAATCTTGCAATTCTGGGAAAAAAGGGCAGAATTGTGAGATAAAAAGTCCCAATTCCCTTTTTTATTTTTTATTTAGTGGCAGAAACAAGCTTCCATAGGGTCCAACACGGTACTAGCAAGGTGTACCTAATATAGTGGCCAGTACCCATTCAATCTACTCATTAAATATTTATTTTTGTTGCTTTTTGAGCAAGTTTGTGCCAACCCTGGGTTTGGGCACCATGAAAGTGGCTCTGCTTTTAGTCGATAGTAACTTTTTTTTTTAGTAGCCGTTTCACGGCTAACCTGCCCCGGGGCTGGTTATGTTCTGGATAAGAGATCTCAAACCAAATTTGGACCAATCAGCTGTGAGCAAAGTGACATGTATAACGCAATAAAGTCACTCCCCCAGTTTCTCTTGCTTCAAATAAAATTGTAGTGATGATTACTTATTATAATTATTTTATATAATTTATATAATTATTATATCCTTTAACTTTTACTTGTTAGTTAGCAAAATGTTTTCTTTTAGTTCAAGTCTTTTCTTCTTGCTGTTTAAATGCATTTAAATTCGACATATTTTTCAATCACTTTATCTTCAGCAGAAGAGAAAAATGAATCTCACTGACATTCTCGTGAGAAGTGGATCACAGTATCTCTGTTCACTGTTTCAAGGCACGTGATTGGCTGTTCGCTACTGATGTCACACATTCGTACGTGTTCCATGAACTCAGGATCAAAGCCTGAGTTGACAGAGACTGTTGTTGATCAGCATCATGGTACCAACAGAGCCTGATTGGGTTGCTTTGGTTTACTCAAAACTAACACTGAGTTTGTTCAAATACCATCAGAAAATATCCAGTACGTTTTCTGTTCAGTTTAAGGACCCAGATCTTTCCAGTCTGATTTATCGTGCAATGTAGCATAGGACAGATTTTCTAATGTTTTGTACTGACCTCTTTCTCAGAGCCGACCCTTCCCATGACCTCTCTCCAGAGGTTTGTTTCCTTTCACAGCACCCAACTTCTGCAATTTCTGCTTATAAAAAAGGCAGACATCATCACAGTCTGCTCTGTTTCTCTCTCTCTCTCTCTCTCTCTCTCTCTCTCTCTCTCTCAATCTACTCCTTCTTTCCGCCGAGTGCACAGGCAGGCTGAAAGAGAAGCTCAAAGCTGATTAGTCAAACTTGTGATTTCCAATTTCAGACCCCAGACACAAATCCCACACACACACTTAATATTCATGCAGAGGGGCCCGAGCTCCGGCACTGCTGCCCAGACCTCCGCTCACCAAATCACACTCATTTAATCAGCTTATTCAAAGAGAGGAGCGAGGGAGGCTGAGGAAGAGGAGGAGCAAGGGTGAAGAAGAAGAAGCAGTGTTTACAAAGAGATGAAAGCCGTGCAATTGGAAAAAAACACAGTTGAAAGGGTTTTTGGTGAGATATTCACACCAATTTTCTCATATTATTGATCTGAGAAATTAGATCTCTGTAATAACCAGGGGTTAAATTGGGTTTTTGGAGGTGAGTGAACCTAGAATGCAGTAGCGATTCTTGTGTAAGTATAAAAACTGGACTGGAGCATATATGAATGGATTGGATTGACAAACAAACTGGCAATTATTTATTTCGAATTGTTTTGAAGCTGTTCCGGATCATTACGGCCTACTTCAACCCCTGATAATAACTCACTCTATTTGTCTTCCTCTGCCTACATCAATTAGCTTGTTAAAAGAACCTGTGCCCTTCATCAAAGTCAGTCCCGTGGGTATTGGTTGACAGACGGGGGCAGAGGAAAGCATTCGGTGCCCAGGAGAGACGGCCTCTCACAGGGCCTCAGGCAGAAAGATGGAGTGATATTTCTCACCCCCTACGAATCTCTGCAACAGTGCTCTCCATCACTATCCATTTTTCACCTCTCTGCCAGTCTGTGCAAAATTACCCCCCTCCCCCAACCCCTCTTTCTGTAATGACTTCAACTGCCACTAGGGGCTTTGATGCACTTGTGATGTGGAAAATAATAATAGATGCCTTTTTTTTTTTTTTTTTTTACATTTTCTAAAGATAATGGTTCTCGCTTATGCTAATTCTATTGTATATAATATTTTGAACCCTAGATATGGTTTCAGTCCCGCCTCCAATTTAATGAGATTTGTTGTTGTCGATTATTTTTTTTTAAATAATAACAAATAAATTATTGTTAATTATTTAGAAGTATAAAATATGTAAACATAT
>RJVU01068486.1:5261373-5306469 GCA_003731715.1 Anabarilius grahami
CAACAACAACAACAACAATAATAATAGTAAATATTTGATCTCAATTATTTTTTATAAATTATATATTTCTCAACAAAAACATATAATAATAAAAATAATAATAATTAATATGTTTTATAAATAAATTATATATTTTTCAATAAATGCAGAGATAAATTAATAAATCTTGCAAAATATTTCTAGCAAAAAATGTATTGCTGGTAAGAAATATTTTTGCCTGGTAATTAGTTATCAGCTAGATGTGGCAACAAGTTTTTTGTGGACTCTGTTGTTGAGATAAAAAATGGTTACATTTACAAAAACCAAGTAGTTTATCTGATGGCAGTGAAACAGATCCACTCACAGTGGATTTTAAATGACAGATTTTAAATATTAATCGATCTCAGTAGAAAGCTAGCTAAATTCTCCCAGAATGCTCTCTGCATCTCGCCTACCTCCTCTCCTACCTCTCTTGTATCTCTTTCATCTCTCTGCTTCTCCGTATTCAGAAAGCAGTGAAACGGGAGGAGCCCAGAGGAGCTGTCAATCACATGCATGCTCTCAGGGGATTGGCTGTGCTGGCAGATGTGCTGTGTTAGTGTGAGGGAGGCTCATTACAGTCCAAGAAAGCACTGCGCCCTTCTTTGTGATAAGAGCTCCCTGGCGATCTCTCTCTGTCTCTGAAGGGTTTCCAGCTTTAAATCATTATAACCCACTGCACATAGAACAGTCACACCGGCTTTTTGAACGGCATTTCCAAAACCTTTTTCATTTCCGTAATGTGGCGTATTTATCATCTGAATTAAATGAATGGGAGTGCAGTTGTGAACGTGTGAATCAGTTGATCGGGGAATTGATTGAATTGCGTGATATAAAGTCAGAATTGTGAGATATAAAGTCAGAATTGCGCAATATAAACTTAAAATTGCAAATTATAAAGTCAGAATTGAGTGATATAGTCAAAATTATGATATAAAGTCAGAATTTCGAGTTACAAAGTCAGAATTGCGTGATTATAAAGTCACAATTGCAAATTATAAAGTCAGAATTGTGGAATATAAACTCAAAATTGCATGATATATAGTCCAAATTATGTGATATAAAGTCAGAATTTCGAGTTATAAAGTCAGAATTGCGTGTTATAATGTCAAAATTGCATGAAATAAAGTCAGAATTAAGAGTTATAATGTCAAAATTGCATGAAATAAAGTCAAAATTAAGAGTTATAACGTCAAAATTGCATGATATAGTCAAAATTATGTGATATAACATAAAAATTGCGAGTTATATAAAGTCAGAATTCTGTGATAAAAAGTCAGAATTGCGCGATATAAACTCAAAATTGCGAAGTATAGTCAAAATTGCATGGTATAAAGTCAGAATTAAGAGTTATAAAGTCAGAATTGTGTGATATAGTCAAAACTATGTGATATAAAATCAGAATTGCGAGTTATATAAAGTCAGAATTGCATGATATTAACTCAAAATTGTGAATTATAAAGTCAAAATTGCATGATATAAAGTCAGAATTAAGACTTATAAAGTCAGAATTGCGTGATATAGTTAAAATTATGAGATATAAAGTCAGAATTGTGATATAAAGTCAGAATTGCGAGTTATAAAGTCAAAATTGCGTGATTTAAACTCAAAATTGCAAATTATAAAGTCAAAATTACATGATATAAAGTCAGAATTGCGAGTTATGAAGTCAAAATTGCGTGATTTAAACTCAAAATTGCAAATTATAAAGTCAAAATTACATGATATAAAGTCAGAATTGCGAGTTATAAAGTCAAAATTGCGTGATTTAAACTCAAAATTGCAAATTATAAAGTCAAAATTACATGATATAAAGTCAGAATTAAGAGTTATAAAGTCAGAATTGCGTGATATAGTCAAAATTATGTGATATAAAATCAAAATTGCTAGTTATATAAAGTTAGAATTGCGTGATATAAAGTCAGAATTGCGTGATATAGTCAAAATTGCATGATATAAAGTCAAAATTGCGAATTATAGTCAAAATTGCGAATTATAGTCAAAATTGCATGATATAAAGTCAGAATTAAGAGTTATAAAGTCAGAATTGCATGATATAGTCAAAATGATGTGATATAAAGTCAGAATTGTGATATAGTCAGAACTGTGAGTGTAAAGTCCGAATTGCGTGATATAAACTCAAAAAATGTGATATAAACTGACAATTGCGAGTTATAAAGTCAGAAATGCGTGATATAGTCAAAATTATGTGATATAAAGTCAGAATTGTGAGATATAAACTCATAATTCTGCGGAAAAAAGGCAAAATTGCAAGTTTATATCATGCAATTTAGAAGACGCAATTTTGAGTTTATATCTCACAATTCTGAGAAAAAAGTCAGAATTGTGAGATATAAAGTCACAATTACCTTATTTATTTATTTATATATTTATTTCATTTAGTGGTGGAAACAAGCTTCCGTAGTTTGGTGACATCAGCCGAAATGGAAATAGTTTTAAAGGCAGAGCAAGCTATTACAGGTTGATGAAAGATTGTGAATACACAAATATTTGTCTTTGGAATAACATGCACTTCTGAATCATGCACAATAAGACCAGACATGTGTATATGGAGAATAAATAGGGTCACATTTGATGTCATTGCTGACTCCAAAAATCAATCAGCGTGATCTTGAAAGAAGAACTGGGCGTTTCCTTCTCGCACCTGGAGTGAAACAAGCTCCAGCCACCTGCTTGAAATGCATCTCAACCTGTAACGGGAATCCAGACAAATGAGATTTCTTACAATGAGATTCCTTTGGGAACAAAACACATCGCTCTAACAATATTGCTTTTTTGATGAATGGAGGAAGCCACATGAAGCTAAGCTTTTTTAATAGCTTTATAATGGCACGCAGTCATATACATTAGGCCACATCATAAAGAACACATCTCTCCATCTGCGTGAAGGAGCGCTTTCGTCATTTGAACTGTCTGAATTGTGCGTGTCTGGTATCTGGGTAGGACGGTCCGCATTAAGACCTGCAGGAAATGGCACACTCAGACAAAAGACCCCGCTGCTTTGATTTGACGCAAACAAGCCGTGATATGCCCATAATGTCTCATACGCAAGAGTGATGAGCTCAATATCAGAGAATAAGAGAAAAGCAAAAAGAATTTGTTTCAATGCGTTTGCGTAAAAAAAGAAAATGCACCGTGTTGTTTCAATTGCAATTTATAAATCAAACATGATTTTCACCCTTCTTCCATTTCGTTTTATTGCTATCAACCAGATTTGGCAGAGAATTCTTGGCAAGATATTTTGGAATGGGATCCCGCCTCCCTTGGGCCGTCTGAAACCAGGTCAGAGAGATGGAAGGAGGAGGAGGAGGACGGTGACAATTTTAGGAGCGAGCGATCCGTAAAGAGCAATCACATGCTGATTTTTATATTTTCTCTCTCTCTCCTCGCCTCTTCCCGGGTGAATAACGGAGGTGAGGGAGGGTCTCACCTGAGACGGGCTCTTTGATCATCCACAGAGCTCCTGTAGAGCGAGTCTGGCCTGGTGCGTCAGAATCGGCAGAAAAGAGGGAGGTGTGGTGGAGATTTTGGATGTTTTGAAGTTTGGATGTCAAGCAGTTTGGCGTAGGCGAATGTTTGCGGCACCTGGAGGGGTCTGTGTGCTCTGATGGAATTTCCTTTCCTAAATGTGTCCCCTCATGAACCTCACTTGATGGGAAATGTTTTGTTTAAGGTTTTGTTTTGTTTTATTTCCAAATGTCGTTTTTTTTTTATTTTTTAAATTTACAACAGTTTTACATGTAAAATAAAATAAACTTCAAAAATAAATAAATTCTACATTTTCTGTAATGTTTTATATGTACATTATAAAAATAATCGTGATTTTAACGTTAAAAGACTGTAAAAATGCTACGGAAAAATAGTTAATTGGTTTACAGAAAGTTTCCGTACTATATATGGTGAATAACTGTAATAGATCTAACCATACATTTAATGTAATTTTAAAGTAAAATACCATTAAATTTACAGTTTTTGGAAGTGAAAAATAACAAGTTATTGTATAATTTACTGTGAAAAATTGTAAATTGACATTTCCACAATTCCCTGTAAATTTAAGTTAAATCTTTAAAACCTAAAATGTTGTTACCATATTTTTTACGGTAAATTTCTGGCAACCACAGCTGTTGGTTTTTTTTACCGGGAATTTAAGATTTTTTTTTTTTTTACGTGTGTAAAATAAACAGTTATGAACCATAATTATTACAATATAAACCTTTAAATTATACGGTTTTGAACTGTAAAATGGACAGTAAACTTTAAACATTAAACTAAAATGTTGCTATCGTATTTTTTTACAGTAAAGTTCTGGCAACCACAACTGCCGTTTTTTATTGTAAATTTTATGGGGATTATTTTACAGTGTATACAAAAAAAATAAAAAAATAAAATAAAATAAAAAGTAGTGTGTTATGCTTGCCCAAAGCTGCATTTATTTGATCAGAAACCCAGTAAAAACAGTAATATTGTGAAATATTATTACAATTTAAAATAATCATTTTAAATTTTAATATATTTTAAGATGCAATTTATTCCTGTGATCACAGCTGAATTTTCAGCATCATTACTCCAGTCTTCAGTGTCACATGATCCTTCAGAAATCATTCTAATATGTTGATTGGCAGCTCAAGAAACATTTATGATTATTATCAGTTTTCTGATTATTATCATTTTTTTTGTAGAAACTGTGATAAATCATTTTAATTTAAGAAATTATTTAAGAAAACTGTCACTTTTTGCTCATAAATTATGGCAATAAAATGTTTTTTTGGGACAATATAAAATAATATAAATAAGTAAATTATAGAACTATTATCAGTATCATGGTTGTACCATGGATTTTTATACTGCACCTTGGAAACAGTATAGTGGTTGTACAATGATGGTATCACAAAGTAATACTATGTTAGTTTGAAATATACCATGGTACTCCATCGTACTTTTTGTAAAAAAACAAAAAAACAAAAACAAAAATAAAAAGTAATAAAAATAATAAGTAAATAAATACATGTAATAAAGGTAATAAACAATTGAGTAAATATGCCTTGCCTTGGTACTTTGAAATATATACCAATGTACTGAAGTTTATGTACTATAGTATTTACATGATAAATCCAGGTATTTTTCAAGATCTACCACATGACTTAAAAACATGGTAGCACCATAAAACCAGGGTATAAGTGTGGATGTACCCTGACATACAAAGAAAATACTATAATTTAAATACCATGGTATTACTAACACTGAACCAGTGTACTTGCAGTACTTTCTGTAAAGCACATGCAACATCTTACTATTCACAATGTCAGTTCCTTAAAATATTGTAGCGTCACAGTAAAGGTCAATTCTATGACACATAATCATCTGCTTATTATCGCTGTATAAAATGCAATTATATATGTCATTTTAATGTATTAGCAGCATTACTGAGATCACCACCCATCCTTTCAGAACAATATCACCAACCTCTTTGTGTCTTGATCTTCTAAAACTGTGCGGCGTTAACGAACTAGCTTCCGCGGCCTGATCGTTCAACAACAGGTTTAATTGTATTAACCTAATGTGAGGAAAACATTGGGAATGCGAATCAGTCTAGAACATGGAGATAAGACAGGACAGGAGCGATACACCTTCAGGCTAATTACCCTTGATTCATCAGCTCACAGTGACGAAAAGGGATAATTGATTTCCGAATTAATAATAGAGCCCCAGATGAGATGGTTGCCTTGGCTTCCTTAGCAGGCGCCATAGTGTCTGTCTGTCTCGTTCTATCTCTTCCCTCTGAGAGGTTGGATACCATCACTCGCATAATAATGACCGGAGAGACACGCACAGCTAAAAACATGCATCTTAAACCAATCTATTGTTACACGCAAACAATATCTCTGTTTCAAAAGACATTCAGAGGCCTTCTGAATAATATAATAATAAATAAAAAACAACATTCATATAGTCTTACTGTGATTCTTGTACACAAATCAGGCATAACATTATGAGCACTGACAGGTGAAGTGAATAACACTGATTATCTCTTCATCACGAGACCTGACAAAATCTTCACAGTTGATGTGTTACAAGCAGGAAAAATGGGCAAGCGTAAGGATTTGAGCGAGTTTGATGAGTGACAAATTGTGATGGCTAGACGACTGGGTCAGAGCATCTCCACAACTGCGGCCCTTGTGGGGTGTTCCCGGTCTGCAGTGGTCAGTATCTATCAAAAGTGGTCGAAGGAAGGAAAGGTGGTGAACTGGCGACAGGGTCACGGGTGGCCTAGGCTCATTGATGCACGTGGGGAGCGAAGGCTGGTGCGTAAGGTCCGATCCAACAGGCGAGCTTCTGTAGCTCTAACTGCTCAAGAAGTTAATGCTGGTTCTGATAGAAAGGAGTCAGAATACACAGTGCATCGCAGTTTGTTGCGTATGGGGCTGCATAGCTGCAGACCAGTCAGGGTGGACCCCTGTCCACCGCCGAAAGTGCCAACAGTGGGCACGTGAGCATCAGAACTGGACCAGAGAGCAATGGAGGAAGATGGCCTGGTCTGATGAATCACGTTCACTTGGATGGCCGGGTGCGTGTGTTTTCACTTACCTGAGGAACACACGGCACCAGGATGCACTATGGGAAGAAGGCAAGCCGGCGGAGGCAGTGTGATGCTTTGGGCAATGTTCTGCTGGAAACCTTGTGTCCTGCCATCCATGTGGATGTTAATTTGACACGCACCACCTACCTAAGCATTGTTGCAGACCATGTACACCCTTTCATGGAAACGGTATTCCCTGGTGGCTGTGGCCTCTTTCAGCAGGATAATGCTCCTGCCACAAAGCAAAAATGCTTCAGGAATGGTTTGAGGAGCACAGCAACGAGTTTGAGGTGTTGACTTGGCCTCCAACTTCTCCAGATCTCAATCCAATCGAGCATCTGTGGGATGTGCTGAACAAACAAGTCTGATCCATGGAGGCCCCACCTCACAACTTACCGGACTTAAAGGATTTTTAAGGGCTCACGGCTGTTTTGGCAGCAAAAGGGTAACCAACACAATATTAGGAAGATGGTCATAATGTTATGCCTGGTCGGTGTATATGTTCTGATGATGGTATTGGGTGTAAAACTAATGAAAATAACTACCATGTGACATTTTGTTATACCATGCTAGTGTTCTGTTAACATATTCATTTACCATGATGCTGTAAGGAACTATGGTATTAACATCAAGTTAGTGTTCCAAAATATTTGTAATACTAGAATAGAATAGAATAGAATAGAATAGAATAGAATAGAATAGAATATGGCATTTTTTATATTTCTCATGCTTTTAATGGGCACCAGGCAGATACGGTGGATTGCGGTTATTTTCAGCGCAGTGTGTTTTTGGTCTTATAACATTGGGTTTGCCTCACAGGGGCTGATGGGATTGGCCTGCCCTCTCTGTTAAACATTAAGCTTCGGCCTTGGTGTTATTTATACACAACACAACCTGTGCCCAGCCTTATCACAACATCTGTCCATCAATCTCATGCGTCCCGTCGTCCATGTTTAATGGCCCTGACCAGGTGAGTGGCCTGAACTGTAGCAGACAGAGACATAAACATGACTGATAAGAGAAAACACAGCCACGGTTCAGAGTCTCAGGCTTACATAAGCACCTGTTACCTTTACATTTATGTATTTGGCAGTTAAGTTACACATTTTAAGCAGTTCTTGCTTTCTCTGGGAATCGAGTCCATGGCTAAGGCGTTGCACGAAGCACCATGCTTTACTGTTTACTTTCCCGCAGGTAGCTGTTTGCAGACTCTAAACAGACTGATAAGCCAATTTCACTGAACATATGTTGTTTGAAGGGGTGAGAAAGAGAAAGATGGAGTGAGGGAGCATTCCTGTATGTTTGAGAGAGAAAGTGTTAATCCATGTAGTCTGCAGGTGTGGAGGGATGGGACGTCCTGCAGGACAATGGGCCACCCTGGAGCAGCACTGATGGGTCAGCTGAATGAGCAGAATGGGTTTTAGTTTGTGAAGAGGAGTGTGTTTCAGCACGTAGTGGGAAAACTCAGGAGTGTGTGTGTGTTTGTGTGTGTGTTCTTGTATTTATGAGGACACAAATGTGTATAATGACATGGGTATTGCAATGTAAACTTTGTTTATGAGGACACTTCCTGTGTCCTTGTAAACCAAATGGCTTAAAAAACATACTAAACTGTGTTTTTTTGAAATTCAAAAAATGCAGATTGTTTTCTGTGATGGGTAGGTTTAGGGGTAGGGGTAGCGTAGGGGGGTAGAATATAAGGTTTGTACAGTGTAAAAACCATTACGCCTGTGGAGAGTCCCCGTAAACCACACAAGTAAGTATGTGTGTGTTAATCTTGTCAACTAAATAACTGATTGAAGCTTCATTGACTTGACTGATTTTTTTTTAGATTTTGTCAGTAATATAGGCACGACCAAAAAGAAGCATCATGATAATGAACTATTTTAATTTAAACATACTGCTGATGAGAACAAAGAACACTGCAAGATATTATTAATTCACTTACAATAGTTTTAGAAGCTTAAAAATACATAGTTTTCAAGGATGCAATAAACAGATCAAAAGTGACAGTAAAGGCATTTATTACATAATCATGGTTTCCACAAAAATATGAATCAGTACAACTGTTTTTAACATTGATATTAATCAGAAATGTTTCTTGAGCAGCAAATTAGCCAATTATCCATATTAGAATGATTTCTGAAGGATCATGTGATACTAAAGACTGGAGTAATGATGCTGAAAATTCAGCTTTGATCATATTATTCGGGAACTTGTGAACGGTTATACAGTCTCTAAAGCATTAGCGTAATGAATTCACTTAACAACTTAATGTTTAAAATTAATAAATGTCTACATATTTTTGTTGGACACAAAAGTACATTTTTGTCATTTTGCACTACAACAAAAAGTGGTAGACAAAAATTAGATCTGAAACTGTATACACCAAAAGTTTTGGGATGCCTGCCTTTACATGCACATGAACTTTAATGACATCCTATTCTTAATCCATAGGGTTTAATATGAAGTTGGCCCACCCTTTGCAGCTATAAAAGCCTCAACTCTTCTGGGAAGGCTTTCCACAAGGTTTAGGAGTGTGTTAATGGGAATTGTTGACCATTCTTCTAGAAGCACATTTGTGAGGTCAGGCAGTGATGTTGGCGAGAAGGCCTGGCTCGCAGTCTCCGCTCTAATTCATCCCAAAGGTGTTCTATCGGGTTGAGGTCAGGACTCTGTGCAGGCCACTCAAGTTCCTCCACACCAAACTCGCTCATCCATGTCTTTATGGAATTTGCTTTGTGCACTGGTGCGCAGTCATGTTGGAACAAGAAGGGGCCATCCCCAAACTGTTCCCACAGAGTTGGGAGCATGAAATTGTCCAAAATGTCTGTCACTGGAACTAAGGGGCCAAGCCCAACCCCTGAAAAACAACCCCACACCATAATCCCCCCTCCACCAAACTTTACACTTGGCACAATGCAGTCAGGCAAGTACCGTTCTCCTGGCAACCGCCAAACCCAGACTCGTCCATCGGATTGCCAGACAGAGAAGCGTGATTCGTCACTCCAGAGAACATGTCTCCACTGCTCTACAGTCCAGTGTCGGCGTGCTTTACACCAGTGCATCCGACGCTTTGCCTTGCACTTGGTGATGTAAGGCTTGAATGCAGCTGCTCGTCCATGGAAACCCATTCCATGAAGCTCTCTATGCACTGTTCTTGAGCTAATCTGAAGGCCACACGAAGTTTTGAGGTCTGTAGCTATTGACTCTGCAGAAAGTTTGTGACTTCTGTGCACTGTGTGCCTCAGCAAGCGCTGACCCCGATCTATGATTTTACATGGCCTACCACTTCGTGGCTGAGTTGCTGTTGTTCCCAATTGCTTCCACTTTGTTATGATACCACTAACAGTTGATCGTGGAATATTCAGTAGTGAGGAAATTTCACGAATGGACTTATTGCACAGGTGGCAATCTATCACGGTACCAAGCTTGAATTCACTGAGCTCCTGAGAGCGACCCATTCTTTCACAAATGTTTGTAGAAGCAGTCTGCATGCCTAGGTGCTTGATTTTATATACCTGTGGCCATGGAAGTGATTGGACCACCTGAATTTAATGATTTGGAGGGGCGTCCCAATACATTTGGCAATATAGTGTATATCTGAATTTAAAATTAAAAGTTAAATTATAAAGAGTTAAAATGGACTAAAATGATTGAATATAATTTATTTTGAATAAATGCATTTAAAGGCTGTTTTTGTCATAAGACAATACTGGCTACAACAAAAAATCTTTCACCTATATCAGCCAACAAAATGTACCATTGCAGTGCACTGTAAAAAATGATATGATCATTAAGTCTTGGCAACTTAAAGTTTTCACATTACTTCAACTAATCATAAATAATTAGGCAATTTCAACGTTTTTCTGAGATTCAACTTGATTTAAGTCAGTTTAATATAATTTAAGTGTAAATGACTTGTACAGCCATTTTGATTGACAGCAACTCAACTCAAGTTGAAATCTATCACTCTATCTATCACTCTATCTATCTATCTGTCTGTCTGTCTGTCTGTCCGTCCATCCGTAAAAGTGAACACATTTTTGTTAGGTACTTGGTATCAACTGAATCACATTACATTCTCTTCTTTCCCCTCCTCTTGTCAAAACAGTCTTAAATTTTCACATTTTTCTTGTATTGCTTTTTTTTCTTCTTCTTGCAACATGGGATGAAACAGATGTTTGGAATTGATCAGTCATAGATGAGCAGGGCCTTTCTCAGCTTCTCTGTTTTGTTGATTTTAGTAAAGCAAACTCTTTACCTCAGCGTGATTTGTTTCTCTATCTGTCTCTCTCCTTCTATTTTTCTTGGGAGTGTGAGGTGATGCATAGATAAGAGAGAGATATGCTGTGGCATAATCTTGGCTGGAGTTAAACTTCAGCTTTTCATCCACCGTCAGTTTTGATCACTGTGCTCAGACATGTAGAGATACAGTGTATTTATGGTTGTGCTGGTGTAGTCGGCAACAGAAACCTGATAACATCTGAAATGTTCTTTCTGGAGGGCCATGCAAGATTTCCAGTGCTTATAAAAAGAAACAAAGTATTATTGTGGGTTATAGTATTATATATTTTCTGGACATGTACCATGATAATTGCATGGTATTGGTTGAGTACCATATAAATACCATGGCATATGAATATGGTAACCATTATGTGTCATTGGAATGATATAAGACCAAAAACACACTGTTTTGAAAATGACCATGCATGACCATATTTGTTCTATTGTTCTATTCTAATACATCTGAGGCCATCAATAATACTGCCATATGTTTATTTTGTAGATTAGAATAACTTTTGGTTCTGAAATAAGAAACCAATTTTAAATTTGCCTATTGGACCACCCTTTTTTTTTTTTTTTTTTTTTTTTTNTTTTTTTTTTTTTTTTTTGTCTTTTCCCAATGGAAAACCCTGCCTACACTTCTGATTCCAGATGATTGTTAACAGCAATGAAAAACAGAGCAGAACGAATCATCTTTAGTTCATTCAACAAGGCCATCCAAAGACATAGAGGCCCTTTCTACTTCCTGTGTGTCAAGTTCGCCAACAATGACCTCACACGTTGCAGTTCCTCCCATGTAGACACGGTCTCACGTCTTTCATCTCTCCGTCCTCCATTCCCTTTCACCAGGCTTTTTATAGTTACTTTAGGCAACGAGCGGAAGCCCTCAAAGACTGCCTCTCGACAGTATGGCTGCTGGGACCTCGGCCAGTCGGCTACCACCAGAGATGCTCTGATTGTGACATCATCAGTCTGCGCGGCGGTGAAACTGAAGGGTTCGCTTTGTGTCTGAGGGGTAGGGACTGATGAAGGGGGAAGGGACGTATCGGGGTCAGGGAGGGACTTTGATGCCTGGCGGCCACTGCTGGGCCACAATTTTTGTGAGAACACAAAAGCTGCTCTGTCTGAGCACTGTGAGAAGAGTGGGAATTCAGAAGTAGGGGATTTATGGCCTCAAGTGTTCGCAACCTCAACCAAAGCTTCTGTTGTGTGAGGATATCGCATTAAAAACGGCCTCAGAAGTGGTTTGACGCACATTAAACGTGCCATTAGTTGGCACATTGTTTGTTTGAGTATGGTTATGGCCTCTGCTGTATGTCATTCATGCCACAGATGTCAGTTTACATCGCAATCAGTTAAGATGTGTCAGAGGAAAACAAAAGTTCCTTGTCGGACAATCGTAGTGATGTGCCAGACGACAAGAGGGATGCTTGTGCCATGTTAGCAAGACACAAGGAACTCATTGATTCATTGAACTCGTCTCCAACCCAGGGACCTACTTTAACAGCTCCCGTCATGTTATTCGAGGTTGTCGATGTTGATTTCCCTGCCTGTTGTTTTACCTTTTATGTGGGTTAGGGTATGAAGAAGGTGGTTAATGAGGTTAGTAAACAGTAAGGTTGCTGATGTTTGCCCCAGGTTGCTTGTGATTGACCATGCCATAAATCTACTTTTTGAACAAACTTACTTTGTAGCTGATTTGCACAATGTGTTGTCCAACATAAAAGGATTAGTTCACTTCAGAATTAAAATTCCCTGATAATTTGCTCACCCCCCATGTCACCCAAGATGTTTGTCTTTTTCTTCAGTCGAAATTTTTTTTTCTCCATACAGTGGACTTATAGTGGTTTAAAGGTCCAAATTGCAGTTTCGATGCAGCTTCAAAGGGCTCTACACGATTCCAGACGAGGAATAAGGGTCTTATCTAGCAAAACGATTGGTCATTTTCCAAAATATAAAAATTGTATATACTTTTTAACCACAAATGCTTGTCTTGCACTGCTCTGCGATGCGCCACGCATTACGTGATCATGTTGGAAAGGTCGCGCGTGACGTAGGCAGGAGTACCGCGCAAGTGTTTACAAAGCGAATGTACAAAGACTAAGTCAAACAGCCTTTACCAAAAAAATGACTGATCATTTCGCTTGACAAGACCCTTATTCCTTGGCTGGGATCGTGTAGGGCCCTTTGAAGTTCCATTGAAACTGCAATTTGGACCTTCAACCCGTTGAAGTCCACTATATGGAGAGTTGCACCACATGACATTTTACCTGAATTAAATTTATTTTGTCATAAAAAGCTCAAATTATATGATATTTTAAGAAACTTATTGACATACAGTCATGAGGGTTTTCAGAGGCCCTCTATATAATATCATTTCCTGATTTGTTTTCACCATATGACTGATTTGTCAGACAAAAGTTTTGTGTGTGTGTGTGTGTTTTATATTTAAAACAGTGAACCCAATGTACTGAAATTCAAAAAATTTTCTTTTATTTTAATTCATAAATATTCATGAATATTATGTTTTTTTGTGAGTTGCATCACAGGACATTTTATGTTTTGTTTTGTGTCGTTTTTCGTCTTTTGTCGTTCTTCTGCATGTCGTATTGTCCAACATTAACCTGAAAAGCTTTTGTTCTGTTCAGGATGTGCTTTCATCAAACGCCCACCCAGCCACGTTATCTAGAGATCTTATAAAGTGCCATTGTGCATATTTATCATCCATCTCAGTATTCCAATACGCCGCTTCTCCTTTGTCAAGCCAAGTATCTATTCATGAGCACCTGACTCCCAGCATGCATCTGTTGATCTGGTACTGTTGATAGCATCACTGCCTCTCGTACTTCTTTCCCAGTTGCTTTCATCACCGTGCCAATGTCTCCTCTGTTCATCACTGGCGTTCCTCTAGTGTTCGCTATCAATCAGCCGAGCTGGTTTTGATCTTCCTTGAGGAGCGAAAGACTTCGGAGCACCTGCATTCGGCAGGCGAGGCGCTTTTGATAGGAGAAATTAATGAGGTTGGTTATGTTTGGATTTCCTCGTTAGGCGTACATGGAAAGGTTCGGTCCCGCGGGAGGCGAGAGTGCTCTTCTCTGCACTCCGTCTTTGTGGCAGGAGCCCCAGTCACCCGATTTAGCGCGGAGACAATAATGTGATCAGCGGAGCGTGTTCGGAACAATGAAGGGGCTGGCGCAGGAAAACGTGTGGCAGACACCTCCAGCATGTTACCTAAATGCTGCTGCATGACCGAAGAGGTGTGAGGACGTGTGAAGACACAGAATGATCATTTTGAAAAACAGTATGAAAGGAGGCAAGGAGATGTGTGGGGAACAGTAATGTTTGTGCATTTTTCTTCATGCATAAATGAGGCTGAATTTTTTTCCCCTATGACATCTGGTTCTTTGAACCTGTTCTCCAGCAGTGCCCGGGCACCCAGGAGCCAGAGCCAGACCTCTGCCAATCAAAGCGGGCACAGCTTGGGCACTGGCAAGCTGTTTTGTGACCTGTCTCCCTCTCCTTATGCAGATCCTTGCAAATGTGTCAAAAATTAATTCTCACTCCTCTCGAATAACAAAAAAGAATGGAAAATTAAAGGCATAGTTCACCCAAAAATGAAAACTGTCATGATTTACTCATCTTTGTTGTTCCAAACCCATATGTGGTTTTCTCTTCTGTAAAGCGAAATGTTTTGTTTTGACTTTTTGAACAAACCTCCTTTGTAGCTCATCTGCATAAAGCTCACTTTATCTAGAGATCTTATTGAGTGCCTTTGTACATATTTATTGTACACAGTGTTCCAATGGTGTATATATTCTCTCACTTCTCTCTCCTTTAACTTGTATAACACAGGCTCAGTTTACACCTGGTATTAAGATGTGTTTTGGTCGATCGGATCACAAGTGGATGAAGCTAAATAATGGTGTAAACAGGGCCTAAAATGTTTTGATCTTGTCCATTTTTGACCACTGCCAGAGATAGTCGAAAACACATTCGAATTGAATGCGTTCAAACAGCCACAAAAGACCGCCTAGTCTCCACCTACTGACCTAGCCGGTAAACATTATGGGAAGCACGCTAGCCATATGGGATTTAAACTTTGTTGGCTGGAGACCCAACTTTGGTTTAAAAATGACGAAAAATGTACCAAGCACAATGTTCTCTCACCATTCCTGATTTCTAACACACACTCACTGTGTTCGGCCGGTCTTGCGGCTGTCAGAGCAGAAACGAAGGCTGATGCTCTCCATGTGTTTTTCCATCTTCTCCGGTGGTGTTCATATGTAAATTTCCCAAAAATATTTTGTCCATTAGATCAAAAGATCTGAAAAAAACCCATACATTTACCCGCCCATAAACCCTCCCCTCGAAGAAATCAGGACAAAAATGGTTGAAAGTGGACAAAAGTGACGGATTAACACACGAGATGTAAACCGGAATGTCTCCCTTGTCCACTTGTGATCCAATCACCAAAACGCATCTTAATACCAGGTGGAAACAGGGCCAAAGATAAAAGGCATAGTTCTGTCGAGATGAAAATTTTGTCATCATTTACTCGCCTTCATGTTGTTCCAAACCCAAAAGAATTTCTCTCTTCTGTAAAATGCAAAAGAAAAAAAAAGTGACACTGAACGTTTGTCATGCATCTTTCCATACAACAACAAATAGCAACAGATAAATGTCAAGTTCATACAAAAGAGATCTGAGAGCATGGCAAAGATGAATAATAATAATATTCAGTGAATAATAATTCACTTCCAAGGGTGACACTGGGGTGTCCCATATTTATTATTATTCGATACTCTTTTTTTATGCTGTTACTGATGTATGGATATAAATTGTCTTTACCTCTAAAGAACACTCTAAAAAAAATGCTGGGTTAAAAATATCCCAACTTGGGTTGAAAATGGACAAACCCAGCAATTGGGTTGTTTTAACCCAGTGGTTGGGTTATATGTTTGCCCAACATGCTGGGTAGTTTTATTTAACTCAACTATTGTTTAAAAATGACTGTATTGCTTGCTTGAAATGTACCCAATGTTTGTTGGAAATGAATATTTATTAATATGTACATTAATATGAACATTTATTAATATGTTTAATGAATATTAATAAAAATGTATTAAATTGCTTATTAATAAATGCTCACCTTTTGATTATTATTGTTCCCTCTAGTAATTATGTCTGATTTTTCATTTCCAACCTATTTTGGGTTCATTTTAATCCAGCCATATAGCAATTTTTAAACAATAGGTGGGTTTAATAAAACTGCCCAGCAGGTTGGGCAAACATTTAACCCAAATGCTGGGTTTGTCCATTTTCAATCCATCTTAGGTTGTTTTTAATCCAGTATTTTTTAGAGTGTACAACTGAATTGTAGATAAACATCCACCTCATTAGTCACTCTTTTTGTTTTCTGTCTTATAAAGTATCCCATTAATATTTCAGTGTGAGAAACTGCTGCAAGCAATTCAGTGCGTGAGTGAACTGTCCAAAAGAATCCATAATGAATCACAAACAATTTCAAACACGTTTGACTGATTAAATCAAAAGAGTGATTCGGTTTGCAAATCTGGTGTCACTAGATCTGATTCTAATTAGCTGTTAGAAAGCACACATGACATTAAATATTATCAGGGAAAATCAAGCCTTAGCGTCAGCTCTGGCAGGTCACGTCAGTCAAGCTCGCATCAGCTGACTCCCAGATGACTCACGTCTACCTATAGGAATACGACGCCTATCACAGCATCCATATATAAGCTCTTCAGTATTATCAGCAGCTATTGCATTTCTCAGGAGCCAATTACCCTCCTCCATCCCCAGCTCCTCCTCTCTTCAGTCAGGATTGGCCTTATGATTCCCCTGACTGACTAATTCTTGAAATATATGTACGTATGTTAAATTATTGACATGGGCTGCATAGATGCGTAGGGAGTTCTTGCCCAGAACAGAACCATATCGCCAATACAAACTCTATGCAATTATCAATTTGATGATAGAGGTCCTGACAGATATGATTCTCAGATCAGTATATGGTAATCTCCATTGTCAGACAAGGATTTATCAGTAATATTTAACTGGGGTGCATCAGTATTTCACAGGCGCTCATGCCCCAGTAAAAAGAGTCTAGCGACACACCTGACAACATCAATTTCAGCCCGTTCCTCGTAACAAGCTATCATACACAACATATTTTCCATAGTTGGGTGAACTATTCCTTTAATTATGGTAGATTACACAGGGCTAGTGCAATGTAGCTAATTATATGCTAATTCTAATGATAATTCTGATAATGGAATTCACAGCCCAGTTCAAACACTATTTACCCATCATTCCATTCTCTTAGGTCATCTTTCACTCTGTCACTTTGGTTGACATCTCATCGCCTGAAGTTAGTCCCACCCAGATCTCACTGCTCCACCTAGACTAAACCTCCTGTTTATATTTTAGCAGAGACGATATTAAATGAGTAACACACTCCTGAGAGTTACAGCGTGTCTCATAGAGAAGAACAGCTGTCCTGCACTGCGTGTGTGTGCGTGTGTGTGTGTGACACATGCCTTTAGGTGTGTATAGATCGGGAGTCACAGAGCTAATAAATGAAAGTTGGTCATGTCATTGGCCTCGCTCAATAAATAAGACCTGAGCTTATGAAAACGGACACATTTATTCTGTTGTACAGCCCAAAGGGAAGAGAGAGATACTGGCCTGACGCACACACACACATATATATATATATGACACATATACATATATAAGACATTTTCTGTGAAAAGTGTCATCACTCAGCTTATTTATGATGAAATGTAAAAGAAATGTAGTGTGTTACAGCATTCTTGTTTGTTTTTCTTCTCTTTATTGGGCACAAAGCTCTGCTCTCCGATGACACACGTTCATGCATATAAGCAGTTGATTATGATTTATTTAATTCATGGAGAAGTATCAGAGGAATGTGATACTTTAAATGAATGTTTTCAAAGTTTTCAAAGTGAGGCCTGCTTTCCCTAATGGCAAAACTATCTTGCACAAATGCTTCATCTAACTCAGCAGATTTTTTTTCATCTTTATTGGCTGAAATCATCAGTCTGGTTTTATAAAAGAAACTCTATTTTCAAGTCTAAAGTCTTGTCGAAATCCTGTTTGCTGTCAGGGAACATTTGCATTTAATTGTAGTCTTTCAAAGTCTTTGCAGTTGAGTTTTTAACGCACTGCTCATTCGACACGCGGTTACTGTTTAACACTGCCGACAAGCCAGTTTGTATTCAATGTCATTTTCATTTTAATAGCTATGAGAGAGCAGATATGATCTTTTCATTTACCAGTACTCTGAAGTCAAAGATTAGCCTCCGTTTATAATAAAAAATTCTTCAAACATCAGGGATTCTCATTTTATTTGAATTAATTCACAAAGACAAGCGAGGAAAAAAAAATGCCAATTTGATCTACTCGCCTGTGGAAAAACATTTAAAAAGATTAACTAAAAGGATTTCAAGGGAAAAAATAAAACGGAAAAAATGATTAAAATTTGTTTACTGCTCTGCTTTGAGTTTGAACAAATCCTTTTTTTTTTTTTTTAAATATACTTTTAGTAATTTAATGGCTAAGAGGAGGAATTTGAAATATTTTTGTATAAAATGCAAAACCCTTTTATTTATTTATTTATTTTTTGAAGGCAAGTAATACAATGGAAGAATAAGCATTTCTCATTCCATCTCAAATAACATTGAGAATCAGAGAATCATGTTTGCTTGTTTTTACTTCACAAACTATTCCTTAAGTGTAGCAGCTGTGTTTGCCTAACCACATACTCTTTAAATGGCAATATTCTAAAATTGACTGACATGGAGAAGAGAGATTTAGAACAAAGCAATCAAGTCCAAATAATCACTTTCATCTTTGGTGCATCGGTTTGAGTTTCATGCCAGCGGTCCTTGTTTTCATTGTGGAATTAAAAAAGCTGACATATTTTCAGTCATTTCAGTTTTGTTTGGATTAATGTCATTCTTCGACTGCCTTTGTCTAAAGAAAGACCTTTTATGCCCTTTTATGAAGTCTTGATTTGTTTTTTGGGTTCTGCTAAAACAGGTTTCCATTCTTGAATGTTCAAAAAACACTATATTTTCCCCATATTCTCCATTGTTGCAGTTCCTTTCTTCCCATCCTGTCAGTAACACTCTGTTTAGTTCCTGTCTCTATGAAGCCCCGCCTTCTGAAAAGCACAATATGCTCTGATTGGTCAGCTGGACCAGTGTGTTGTTATTGGTCAAGCGCTTCAAGCGTATTTAGGAAATGTCCCGCCTCTTACCATAATCGCGAGTTTCAACACATTACTAACTAACTCAACCAGGCCCCGCCCATTTATTTTGCATATGACTTGGGTGGGAATTATTTAAATGAGGAATATTTTGATGTGTTCACTTTACACTAACACTTTACATCACAGAACGTTTAGAAAAAGAGAGGAATAATGTAAGACTGACAGAGAGAGAGAGAGAGATACATGGAAAAGTGCACTAGATTTGAAAATGTTTGTGTGTCTCGGTGTGTGTAAACACAGGTACGCCTGTGTGTGTTTGTTTCTGTGTGTGCCGTCCATGTGTAAGGAGCAGCCGGGGGGAGATGGGCAGAATGAGATTAACTGTTGACATGTCTATTGATCTGGGTTCAGTGTGGTTTCCTGTGCGTTCCATCTGGCCAGGTCTGACCGGATACAATAACAGTTTAGCCAGCTTTCCACCGGGGGCCTCGGAGGTCCTGCAGCCTTGATTACTCCAACGTAGAGTTGTGGCTAGATGGAGATAAGGTTAAGCCTGTCTATCTCTCTCTCCCCATTTTCTGGGGCGTATTGCACACTGCGCACTCGCCTTTGAAGTTCCATCATGAAATTCTGACAGTTCCATCTAACCTGTCCTCAGGTTGAAGGCTGTCTTAAACCCAGCCCACAGTTAAAGCGCTTTAATAACCTTCCTGAGATTTGGCTTTGCTAGGGTTTCAGCTCAAGTTCAATGCCCTGAGTTCCCGCCGCAAATTTTAGCTTTAGAGCCAACTAGCATTTAGAATAAGCATGTTAATACTTTCAGATTGATCAATCTTAAAGCTTTTACCTGGTGATGATAAAAACAATGAAGGAGGATTCCATTTCATCCTGGGAAAAATGTTATATTATACACTACCGTTTTTAGTTTTTTTTTGTTACATTCAGATGTTTCAAGGTCTGTCACCACTTCCATTTCTAACTGAAAAGTCTAACCGACCTCAAACTTCCGAACTTATATGAATTAAATACTGCTGTTGCTGTGATATTTTAGGGCAACCATTAGTATTGATGGCCAACAAAATATTTTGTTTAAATTTAAGGAACTGACAAATTGCATTCTACTACAGACATGTGACACATCAAAGAGTTTGCCTCAGCATAACATCATCATGGGAATCCAAGTGGATGTGTAGAGACGTTCAAATAGGCCTCAGAACCGTTCCTCATGACTTATGTTAACTTTCAAACTGTTAGCAAAGCTCTCTGGACATGCCGACAATTAGAGCAGTATTTAGAGCTAATTTCACCTTGTTGAGTCTAATCACACTGATAGCCGCCTGCTGGATACTTCAGTTCGACTAACACAGTTTGAAGGTCACACTGCAATCACAGGTTCAAGGATCCAGAGGGATCTGGTTTATATCGGCCTGTTTTTGCTAAATGAAACTAACAGTTTAGGGATATATCTTTAAGAATTTGAAATTTAACCCACTGAGTCATGAAAAGCCTTTGTAGTTTTCTTCAAGGATTAAAACCTGATGGCTGCGGGTTGTTTTTATGTTGTACACACACACACACACACACAGTTAAAAAGGTTTTGCAGATTATATAAAATTAAGCAAAATCGTGAATATTTAATCATTTTAATGTGCTTTTAATTTGGCCATTAAGTTAAAGTATTTTTAATTTAACCTTCAGTAGCAAAAATGGTGTTAGAGTTGGTAATGTTGGAATGACTACCCCAAAATATCTGTCAGGTAGATGTGCATTTAAACAGCAGACAAATTTTCCCAGAACTAAACCTGGGATATCAGCCCCAAAGGCTTACGTAGTCGTCTACCTAATACAATCAATCCAACCACCAAAGGAGAACATTAAAAAGGACTTACCTGTGATGGAGGATGTTTTTCGGTCCCATGTTTCTTGGGAATATCCCGGACGAGCCCCCATATCTGGTGTGTCCATGACATAACAGAAAGAAGTTACACAAGTGCACTCTTACACAAGAATAGTCAAAAGTGGAGCCTAAGAAATAAGAAAATATTAACAACATCTCTACAGAAGACAATAGTCTCAATATTTAGCTTGAGTCGGTTCAATGTTGATTCAATTCAGTTCAATAACAGTGTCGATGTTGCAAAAATTGTCTCTACAGTGTCAATGCCATTATTCAGCTCAATTCAGTTCTAGTTTTTGTTCTCATCCTATAGTGTCAGTGTAGTCAAATCGATTATATTAATATTAAGTGTATTTTTTAAATCCAATTAAGCAAGCCAAAGGCAACAGTTGCAAGAAACCCAAACTCCATCAGGTGACAGAAATGGAGAAAGAAAAAAATCTTGGGAGAGCCCAGGTTCAGTCGGCTCAGTTCTCGTCACGAGTCAGATATCATTCAAAATTTAGCATTTATCTCCTCCTGCTTGAAGACCAGGATACATCACGCCAGCATTATCTTGGAGGAGGAGTTGTAGCCTGTCCAGCAGGTTGAAATATAAAGGTAGAGCTGATGTCCAGTAGTGGATGAATGGTGTATCAATAACTGGCTTATCAATGTTAAGTTCTAACGGCCAATTTTAATTAATTAATAAAAATTGATTTGCATTAAAAGTTTAAGTCCCTGTGTTACAGTTGTCATGTACTGGTTTAAAATGTTTTAGTAAAACTATCTATATATATATATATATACATATAGTGCTCAGCGTAAATGAGTACACCCCCTTTGAAAAGTATCATTTTAAACAATATCACAATGAACACAAAAACAATTTCCAAAATGTTACAAGACTAAGTTTTATATAACATCTGTTTAACTTATAACATGAAAGTAAGGTTAATAATATAACTTAGAGAACACCCCAGTGAAAGTCTCTGGAGCAAAGCTATGTCTAATTTAACAAGATATATATATATTAGCATGTAAATACAGGTTTTTTTTGTAAAGCATAACACTAACAGATACACATTTTGTCTGTCACACCCCTCCATTCCAGAAACATTCTGACAGTTTTACTTTGGCTCTCAAACACTTTTCACCATCAGACTTTAGCAGCCCAGTAGATATAGCTCTAAATGCGTTTCTCTGTTTCAGCTACTTCCTGTTTTTGTTTTGTTTGTTTTTTTCCTCAAGGCTTAACTTAATCTGTCTGACAGGTAGATATTCATTATACTTGTTTTTGAGCAGTTTCAAAAAGTGCTATATTTCATAACTGTTTCATTTGTGTGAGTGTGCATGCGTGCGTGCGTGTGAATCGAAAACACTGTTAATTTGATTTATAGATGGATAAAAGGAGGATGGTTTTGGGGTTACTAAATATTTCCCCCCCTAGTTTTTCTTCAAAAAAGTAAAGAGTGGGCTCTGACATATCAGTGAGATAAAAATACATCTATGATGTGTGTACATGGATTTTACATTTGTTTAATTTGTATTTTAAAGTTGCCGTGAAATGAAAATTCTCTTTTTTATGTATGTTATAGGTCTTATTGTGTTTTGAGCTCATAATCTTTAATCAAAATGTCATAACTGGGTCTTCGGGTGAAATGACAGACTTCTGTATGTTGGACTTCTCCAAACATTAAGTGCGTTTAAACTCTGCCCCTTTAATCTCATGTTTCACTGCCTCCACTTTTAAGAGCCATGCCTACATCTCAACATCCAATCAACAACCAATGCATAGAACCAAGTCCCCGCCCTACATATTTACAATAATCCATTACACTCAGATGTACGTCACAATACAGAAGAAAAGATCTGACACTACTTCCGTTTCATCACAACATTCATGATGTTTAAAAATTAGTTGGATACATTGTTAGGTAAAACTTATTTTAGGGTCTTTTAACTAGTTGCTTATTAGCTTGCATATTACTAGAATATTGGCTATTTATTAGTACTTAAGCACATATTAATGCCTTATTCTACATGACCTTATTCTACATTCTTAATCCTACCCAATACCTAAACTTAACAACTAACTATTTCTAAGCAGTAAATTCCCTATACTAAAGTGTTACCCATTGTTGGATGTGCGTGTTAAAAATCTAGTGAAATGTTTTTAGGATGATGTCATCATGACCTTCCTCTTTATAATAGAATCTGTTTTGGTCTCACACTTTATGGCAGCACTGGCTGCGTCCCAAATTCCATACTGTACTTATATCACGCATTAAATCTATGTAATTCACTGGCGACGGCAGAGTACATACTTTTGAATATAAGAAAGTATAATAACGAATATAATGTGGCAGCACTGAGACAAATGACCGCATCATAAAGTTGCCTCATAAGCCCTTTTGTCATGCACTGTTTGTGTTTACACATAACTGTTTATGGTAGAATTTACATAAATAGTATTTTACCAGAAATAATATGTCATTTGGGCCCATTTACCATTTTTCGATGTATGATTTAGGACACAGTAATTACAACCTTGCTTATTGTTTACATCAGATACAAACTGGAATGCAATGACTGACTTTCAGTACAGAGAGCTAACAATGACATCATGACATGCTCTTCTTAATGGACGCAGCACCATTGATTTGTCATTCAAACAAACACTCATAAATACAGACCTGCTGTACACGTGCACAGACTTTTTATCACGCACAAGCACATTTTTCAGTTACACTTTATTTAAAGGTGATGTTGTTACAGTGTAGTTACACAAATAAGTACTGAGTAATATTAATTGACTACATGTACTCACTATAGGCTTGGGGTTTGGTTTAGAGTTATTTGCTTGTAATTGTGCAATTTGAGTAAGACAAACTTAAGTAAAATTAGTTCAGTTAAATTAACTTTTATGAGTATTTAGCACTTTTTTTTCTTTTAAGTTCACAGAACTGATATATTTTAAGTAAACTGAACTGTTTCATTGTTTTGAGTTTTATGGACTTATTTCTTTTTAATTTAAATGAATTTAAGTTTAACTGAAACTGGGCTGGGAATTCTATTTCCCAGCATGCTTTGCCCATGGTACTCGAAAGGGAGAGTAAATGCTAAAATGAAGTGTTATATAATGTTTGTTTTTTTTTGTGTATGTGTGCAAGATTAATGTTAAGTGATAGATTTAGTAGTGATAAATGCTTTATATTGCTACACTCATTTAGTCAGTGCTATACCAAAGTCTCTTTAAGACAAGTCATTTCACTCGGCGGCCATCTTTGAAACGCCTCTCGGGCATCCAAGTGCAGCTCCTATCGCTTTGAATGGGGAAACATCAAATTCTCCAAAACTGTTTACCAAGCTTTCGATTAAATGTCATATTTGAAATCACCAATGAAATCTGACAACAATTGTCTCATAACGTTTGTTTTTAAACGCTCAAATCATTTTTTTTATTTTTCAGGCTAGATCAAGCGAATGCGCATGCGCAGTTCTAAATGCGCATCGCGTCTGACTGCTTCTATAGGAACCGGAGCTTCTAACGGCCGCTGCAGTGATGCGATGACTTTACCAATCGCCGATTGGCTCTTATTTAGAAGGCGGGACTTATTCCGCCATATTGCGTGTTGCACTTTCTCCCATTCAAAGCAATAAGAGTGACGCGTCTTGTGTTATTCTATAGTATTTGGCTATACCGTGCTATTGTTAGCATGTTAGCATTTTCTGAATTAGCTTGTTATAGCTAGCTAAGTTTACTCAAATAAAAATATTTACATTGAGGTTACTTTATTTATAATATTAATATTTACATTCTGCTTACTTAAACTTTGAATGTCTTATATTAAAAATGTTGAGGCAACCGATTGCCTAAATTTTTTTTAGTCTTACCAACTTATTCGGGTTTATAGTTTATTACTATAGTAAGTGCATGTATTATGTAACTATGACACTTTAAAAAGGAAATTAAATGTTGAATTGATTTTACATGGAAGGCCTGAAGCCAAAATGTATCAGAGCGCAATCCATAATGCTGTCAAGTATGTAAGAATGCGAGTAATTCAACACTTTGACGCTGTGCGTAACCGCATGACTTTTAGCGAGATGTTCTAGGTCCCCAGTTCAAAGTTCAGCCGGTTCTTAAATTGTCTGACTTACCATTTCTCCCTCTTTATATCTGTTCTTCCCCATCTGTATTTCTTCCTGTCACCACACCGTCCGTTCCAGAAGACATTAGATTGAACAAGAGCAGGAGAGCTTTGCTTAAACCCCTCTAAATGCCCCCCAACCTCTCACGCTTTACCAGAGGCTTTCACAGGCCACCGACCTGCCTCATCCAACAATGTCTCTCCTCCTTTATTTCTCTTTCTGTTTCCTAGCACTGGTCTTTAAACCGCCACACACAGCTGTCTGTCCATCCCGTCACGGCTTTGTCTGAATCTATTTAGATTATCTTCGGAGACATCAACTCGGTTTGGCTTAGATTTCATTTCATGGCCTTAAACACAAACTATGTGACCCCGTAAATGCGTAGAAAGGTATTTGGCAAGGCGAAGACGGCAGACAAAGGCGATGTGCGAGGTAGTCCAGGCAGCCTGCTATTATAGATCTGCCACAGACATCAGAGGAGCGGAGGTCAATTTTTTTCCTCATTCTCTGAAAGGAAAGTAATTTTCTGTCAGTTTTGTAAAGACATGCGGTCATGTTACGGCCTACTCTCTCTCAGATGAGAGCAAGCCAAATCATTAAGGAAACGGCAGAGTTAAAAAACAGATCAAGAGCGAGATGGCCACCATCATTTCACAGGCGTATTTCAATTCCATTGATTTTCTAAACTGTAATAGAAGCCCCTTTCCCTCCGCCCCAGATGGGATAGTACAAATAATTATTAATCAATGTTCACTGTCGTGTCACTGTGGCGTATTATTTTAACACGTGATTTACTCCGCTGCCAGTCTCGCTACGGACCGGCTATTTGCATGTGAGCTTTCCGACCAATCAATGCTTCCAATTATCTAAAGACCTCCAATTGTGATGAATTACAGGGCATAATGGCATTCCATGTAATTCCGCTTTGCCTTGTGCGGCTGTGACATCGATAGTTTTGAAATGTGTGATTTGTGTTGTCTCTAATTCGCTTAGCATTTATTGATCTTTAATGGTTTTGTCTTTAGTTAACACTTTAGCAACTGGGATTTTTTGCTGTCCTTTGTGTCCACAAGCCACAGAGCGCTGGGGAACGCCGCTGGAAAGAGAGAAAAACATAAAGAGAGAGACAGGGTTGAAAAATACAGCTGCCTGTGTGAGAGAGAGAGCATTACATCTATCTATCTATCTATCTATTGTTCCATCCATCCATCCATTCATCTGTCTATCTATCATTCTATTGTTCCATCCATCCATCCATCCATCATTCCATCCATCCATTCATTTGTCTATCTATCATTCTGTTGTTCTACCTATCATTCCATCTATCCATCGTTCCATCCGTCGTTCTGTCTGTCTATCAATCTATCTATTGTCCCATCCATCCATCCATCCATCCATCCATTCATCTGTCTATCTATCATTCTATTGTTCCATCCATCCATCCATCTATCATTCCATCCATCCATTCATTTGTCTATCTATCATTCTGTTGTTCTATCTATCATTCCATCTATCCATCGTTCCATCCGTCGTTCTGTCTATCAATCTATCTATTGTTCCATCCATCTGTCTATCTTTCTATTGTTCTATCATTCCATCCATCCATCCATCCATCCGTCCATCCATCTATCATCCATCCATCCATCTGTGTATCATTCCATCCATCCATCCATCCATTCATTTGTCACTCTATCATGCTGTTGTTCTATCTATCATTCCATCTATCCATCGTTCCATCCGTTGTTCTATCTGTCGTTCTATCTATCTATCTATCTATCTATCTATCTATCTATCTATCTATCTATCTATCTATCTATCTATCTATCTCTATCTATCTATCTATCTATCTATCTATCTATCTATCTATCTATCTATCTATCGTTCCATCCATCCATTCATCTGTCTATCTATCATTCTATTGTTCTATCATTCCATTCATCCATCCATCTGTCTATCATTCCATCCATCCATTCATTTGTCTATCTATCATACTGTTGTTCTATCTATCATTCCATCTATCCATCGTTCCATCCGTCGTTCTATCTATCTATCTATCTATCTATCTATCTATCTATCTATCTATCTATCTATCTATCTATCTATCTATCTATCTATCTGTCTGTCTATTGTTCCATCCATCCATCCATCCATCCATCCATTCATCTGTCTATCTATCATTCTATCATTCCATCCATCCATCCATCTGTCTATCATTCCATCCATCCATTTGTCTATCTATCATTCTGTTGTTCTATCTATCATTCCATGTATCTGTTGTTATGTATATCTGTCTATCTATCTATCTATCTATCTATCTATCTATCTATCTATCTATCTATCTATCTATCGTTCCATCCATCCATCCATCCATCTGTCTATCATTCTATTGTTCTATCATTCCATCCATCCGTCCATCTATCATCCATCCATCTGTGTATCATTCCATCCATCCATCCATCCATTCATTTGTCTATCTATCATTCTGTTGTTCTATCTATCATTCCATCTATCCATCATTCCGTCCGTCGTTTTATCTATCTATCTGTCTGTCTGTCCGTCCGTCCGTCCGTCTGTCTGTTGTTCTATCGTTCTATTGTTCTATCATTCTATCCATTAAATGTCAGTGTGTGCTAACTTGTTTTTGGTACCTTCTTGTATATTTGTGATACAAAATAATTTTCAAATATCAACCCCTTCTCTCCAACCTCCTGACTCCATTCATGTAACCCCCACTTTTGAATCATGAAGTCATCCCACGCCCTTCATTATTCTCTTTTAGTAGCTGACTTTAAATATTTCTTTGTCACTAGATTTGTCTTGTACATCTTTTCTCACCTTCAGTTGTAATACTGTTCCATATTGGAGAACCAACCTGTGCAAGTGAGAAAAAATGTCAAATATAGAGTGAGTGAGAAACTTGAGAATGAGGAATAATCAACTTATTTTTCAGCATGTGAAGTGAACTCTTTAGAGGCCTGTGGGTATGTGGTTAACCCAGAGTTTCTGTGCCTATTCAAGCCTTCCTCCAACACGAGTGTGTGTCTCGTGAAGAAATGTCAATCCCTGCTTAATCCACAGTCAACTGTCACTCCTCCTGAAGAGACAGAATCATCCCAGTATTTCTGAATCTTCCCAGTAGCCCTATTATCCTGTTTTTTACATGCCAGCTTCCAGAATGCTCCGTTCCCAACAAAAGTTTCCTGAACACTGGCAGCGCATTAACAATGGCAGAGTAATGAACACTGAGGAGGAAAGAGCAGGGTAGAATTTTGCTTCACAAAGAGCAAGACGAAACCCCACCTGATGTCTCCAACTGTGTCTTTGTCCTGACATACGGGAGGAAATTTGACTCAAATTGGCCCATCGTGCTCAAATCCCTCCTCTACATGCTAATACAATGTTTAGCATTTTAAAAAAAAAAGCTTCTGAGTGTGAGTTTACCTCTGAAATGTTACTTGAGAAGTCTGAACTTAACTCAGCCCAGCTAATCTTCTCAAATCCACCGTATGCTTCCATTAGCGGCTGCCAGTGTTATAAGTGCTATTTCATATTCTTCCTTTTAAGAATAGTGGAATTCATAACTTTTCTTTTTACTCATTTGTGCATGAAAAAAGTGAATTCCAGGAAGAAGAGAAGATTTAATGAATTCAATTTACAGTACAGAATTCATGAGGCCAAAAAGTGCTACTAATGAAAGGCATGACGGAAACTCAATGTCAGTATAAAAATTTCAAATTTTTACTGCCTTTTGCCACTAATAAATATATATTTTGATATGTATATATTTCCATTGAAATGACAGAAATCATTATTAATATTCAGAAAGTCCATCATTTCAACCAATTAGCTTATTGCCAAGTAGATTTGAAATGTCTGACGTAAAAAAAAGCTACTTATTTTTATTTATATTTAAATGATTAGAATATAATATTATGTACTTATAAAAATCCTTACATGTATTTCACTAATTCAAAAGAAAATTGAGGCATGTTGTGGTAAATAAATAGTTGAATTTGTATTTTGAACAGATTCATTGAATCAGAGAGTTTAAAAAACAGATTCATGGAAAAACATTTTTTTATGTTGTAGCAACTTATGTTTAGCAACAGTTTTGCTATTAATTTTTAAAGGGGTCGTTGATTATGATTTCACTTTTTTAACTTCAGTTAGTGTGTTCAATGTTGCTGTTTGAGCATAAACAACATCTGCAAAGTTTCAACGCTCAAAGTTCAATGAATCAGTGTCCGTCAATGTAAGGCTGAAAACCGTTACTGACAATCCTCATTTTGGCTGCGTGAGATTCTCCAGCTTTGTTGTTGTTGAGCAACCGAAGCGTGAGCTGTTAAAGCTCCGCCCTCTTCTGGAAAGGGGGCAAGTAGCAGCAGCTCATTTGCATTTAAAGGGACACATACAAAAACAGTGTGTTTTTGCTTGTATTTTGCAGATTTGAGCTATAATAAATGATTTTATGGGATATTTTAAGCTGAAACTTCACAGACACATTCTGGGGACACCAGAGACTTATATTACAACTTGTGAAAAGGGGCATAATAGGTCCCCTTTAAATCAGATGTGCAATCAGTATATCTTTTAATATGTAAATATGTCATTACACTAAAATCAAAACAAAACAAAACTGTGTGTGTCTGGGTCATTTTCTGCCAGGACATTATCTGCTAAGTTTAAAGACATCTCCTTTAACCCTTAAACACAATATATGGTATAATTCAAAATATAGCTAATACAATCAATATGGTAAATTATTTTCTTTTCTTAGAGTCAAGTCACCTTTATTTATATGGCGCTTTATACAATACATTTTGTTTCAAAGCAACTTTACAGGGATAAACAGGAAAATAATGATTCAGTGTTGTGTGAAGAGTGTGTAATTGTGGGGCACAAAGAGTGAAACTGGCCATATTTGATATATACAGTCCTGACAGACATAAGCTGAGAAACTGAGAACTTGCATTATCGTAGCCATTTGTGCGATGGCTGTTATAGTTTTGCCACACTTGTTCCAGACACATTGTGCCAGACACATTGTGCCTTGGTGCCCATGTGGGAAATGTCCCTGTGTTTTGTCCCTATTGAATTCCACTTCTTTTCCCCTCGTTTCATCTCTATTGTGCTTTAAAAAAATTGGCAAAAAGAGAAAACGTCTAACCCACGCGGGTAGATGTCTGTGTTTCTTCTTCCTTTACTCCAATATTTTTTTGTGATGCCTTCGTGCTTTGCAAACTTCATTACCTGGAATGCAGCCCGCCGAAAGAGATTATTTTATTTTATTTTTTTGCGTCGCGGATGTGATATTTCTCACCCTCATTCCCTCACTGTGCCTTAAGGCAATACTACACAATAGGAGAAAATAAGACAAAAAAAGCAGCAGTTTTATAAAACGGATTTGTGCACAACAGCCTGAAGGAACATTCTGCACTTGGAAAGACTGAATCTTCAGGGAGAAGAGATTGGTGTGCGCCTCACATTTCCTGCACTCCCGCCCATTAGGAGGAAAGCAATAGGAAATGGAGTAATAAGAGAGGTAATCTAGGAGTTTGGTAGAGTTTTAATAATCATCATGTCAGCAGCGGTTTGTGTGTGTGTCTTTTATAACGTTACTCATCTCTGGGAAGACACAGTTGGTGAGCGTGTGCTCTGTGATTCCGCCTGCGGTTTCTTGTACGTGTGAGTGTGTGTTTCTGATAACTAGCGCCTCTGGAGCGTGTGCTCTCATGACACATTAATGTGCAGTACAGATGACACACGCCGCAGGGGTTTATGGGTATGAAACCAGAGTGAGATGCTGTGCAGAACGGAGGCAAAAACAACATACTGTTAAAGAAGGTGGTGTGGAGGCCTTATTTCTTGTACACAGTGTATGCTGCAGTGATGCATTATGGGGATAAAACAACGTCTCAGCTGTCACAATGCAGCCCGCTCTTTACCTCCTGTTTGGCCCTGTTGTTACACACTTGCTCCGCCCACTGCTGCAGATCCAACTGTTGGAGGAAAGACTATCCTCTGTGTGTGTGTGTGTGTGTGTGTACATTCTTGTCTGATGGTAAATCTAAGGAGATTTCCGAGTCTTTCTCCCGTGCTTTGATGCTGTACACTTGTCATGCACCCGTCTGCTCGCGGAGGGTTTATGGGACAGATGCCCAACATCTGTCCTCCGTGCTTTGCTGCCCTCTCTTTCAGAGCTGTTTCTGAAGCAGTTGATTTGAATTGTTTGTTGCTGTTGGTTTTGTCATTTGCTGGAGACCTACACTCTAAAAAATAATGTGTTAGCTGCATTTCTTTTGTTCTTTTCTGGAAAGTTCACTACGTATAGGCTACTGTATTGAGATTCTTCTCCTCAGCAGTTTATTCCCCCTTCCTCACATTGCTCGCAGAGACTCGTAGCATCAGGCAGGTGTTGACAGTCGACACCGTTACCTGCCGCTCGCTGTCTTTCCTCCAAACACCTGCTTTACTTCTACCTTACCCTGAGGAGCCCAACTGCTTAACCTCCCATCATTCCCTCTGTAACACCCATCATTCCTCTTATCCAGTAGCGTAGTCCTCTTCAACAAAGAAAAATCTCTACTGTTAAATTAACTCAAAATGTGACTTAATTGAACTCTGTGGGAGTACATTTAACTCAGTTGGGGTTCGTTTAACGCTGCTGATTTAATTGTACTGCCGTACAGATAAAGTTTTGTCATTTCCATTCAATACAAAAGGCAGAAATCAGCAAGATTTCAAAGCTTTTCTACATGTCAATGGCTTATATTCACCTTCCCACAGGAAAGGAAAATCACAAAGGAAAATCTTTTTTAATATCTTTTTGGTTTCTTAGACACCAGTGAGATTAAATGCTTTTCCTTCATTTTTCTCAGATTTCTTTTTTTCTGCTGATACAAACCCCAGTGATCTCACTCTTACAAAAGAGATCTCAACAATGTCTCAAAGTGTCCTTAAATTCACCAAGATACAAAAGATTGCAGTATCTTGGTGAACATAATCTCAAAAAAAAAAAGTAAAATTCGAATCAGTTTCGCTCTAAACCAAATTAGTTATAACATTCACTTGAAAGGGTTAGTTCACCTGAAAATGAAAATTATCGCATGATTTACACAATCGGAGATATATTTAAAATATCCTTGCTCCTCCAAGCTTTACAATGGTTGTAAAGGGGGGCGGGGCACATTTTGAAGCAAAAAAAAAAATCCATCCATCATATATATAATCCATACAGCTCCAGGGGGTTAATAAAGGCCTTCTGAAGCGAAGCGATGGGGTTTTTGTAAGAAAAACATCCATATTTAAAACTTTATTAACTATAATAACTAGCTTCCGGCAGATGCCCGTACTCAGCGATTTGTGGTGGAAGAGTAACCCCTGACCCGACACATGATGTAATGATGAACGCGGAAGCTCAGAGGATAGAGCAAAACAAAACACCGGTCACGAATTAGAAGTCTAAAACGATAATTTTTAAAGATAAATGTCGGAGGATTTCGAAATAAGAGAAGAGGAGCTTGAGTTTGTTGCACAGCCTTATTTGTTTCTTGTATATCTAAGCTTAAGATACTCCTACGTCCTGCGTCATACATCACGTTACGGGTTACGGATTTGGCGAGTTGACTTGCGCAGTATGCGTACAGTCGTCCGCTGAAAGCTAGTTATTTGAATTTAAGTTTTAAATATGGATATTTTTCTTACAAAAATGCATCGTGTTTATTAACCCCGGAGCCATATAGATTATTTTTTATAATGGATGGATGAATTTTTTAGAGAATCAGATATATCCATTAAATCCTATGAGCTATGAAAGAGCAAGCTCTGAGAAATCCTGTTATGACATTGCGAGTCTACTTTATTACACATAGCAGATGATGTTATAGTGTTGTTCTCCTTCGGTTTAGCCCCTCCCCCATTACAGTGTCATCATCCTGCCCTCTATAATCTACCCAAAGTGGGGGGAAGTTTAGCTGAGTAATTGGGATAATAATTATTGGGCGGTTAGTGCCAGCTGGGTCAGAAAGCAGCGTGTCGCTGGCTTATCTGTGTTTGAACCAGATTCCATATGGCAGGAACAATACGGTGAGCAAAATCCCTAGATAGTGCACACAACAAACGCAAAGTCAGTTTGAGTTCAATGCAGTACTGTAACTCTGAGCAAGATGTTTGTTTGTGTTATTGAATTTTCTTTTTTAATTAATCTCGCAGTCTGTTGTTGAGTTTATTATTAACATTTGGAGAAGCTCCAATGGGAGCACTAACGCTCTATTAAGTTACGCAGATCCAAATTAGCCTCCAATAAAGCGCTGACGCAGCATCTCGCCACATCTGCCGCTGCCGCTGGGAAATATCAAGCAGTGAGAGGTTAAATATCCATTTGTCACACCCTTCACCCGTCCCATGTGACCTCAGCTCTCGCTCCGTAACCATGGCAGTGGGGCGACCCTCGCTAGGATACATAAATCAGAGCGTTACTGCCCACCACTTCTTTTATCTCCATTCAGAGGGCGATTTATTTGAGTCTTTCTTTATTTGAAGGGTGTTCAATGGCCGTTCAGTTGGGCTATGAATGCTCACTCTATGTTGTGGGTGGTAAAAAAAAAAAAAAAACTTAGCAAACAATATGGTCCTGCCACCTCCGCACCGCTCAAGGCCTCTCAAGCCTGTGTTCGTTTACACAATGTCCTTCTTTACTGTGACTTTGGAACAGATGACAGTGTGAAAGTCGTTCTCTTTAACGGCGGTCGTTAATCCTGTGCCGAGGTGCGACCGCACCTCACTTTCATGTCTCATTGAAGCTCTTCCTCACTTTTCCTCAGCCAAGGTTTTTAAAGTGTATTAATTTAATTAAAAGGGAACTTTGCTATCTCAATATATTACTTATTCATAAATTACTTTGTTTCCCATCAACCTTGTAATCAGTGCAGGCCCCGGAGCTCGCAAGAGAATAAAACAGTGTGTGATATGAGGATTTAATGTGTGAGAGAAGATACTGATCTTAATGCAGTGCAAACATGATGGAGACGTAAGAACAACTCAACTGTAGCAAATTGACCAGAGTTTTTCAATCAAAAGCCCCAGGACTTTATAATAAGTATACAGCATTAAAGTACCTACACTGTAAAAAATGAATTGTTGGTTTAACAGAAAAAGTTAAAAGTTAAATTTGAGTTCATTGAAATTTAAAATTTGAGTTAATACAATGAAGGCGATTGGTTTAATCAACAGCAACTCAAAATGTTGTTATCTGAACCACATTAATTATTGAAGTTGATTTGACAAAAAAGAAAATGTTGATAAATCATGAAAATATATATAAATTTTTTTACAGTGTACAAATCAACAAATTATTAGTTTATAGGTAAATCATAGTTAATATATCTACATTGTTAATATATTAATATATACAGATAGTGAGTTCTTCATTCATTGTCACTGTAATTAACACAATTATTATTGTTTAATTAGCTCATATTAAATGAATTGTTCATTGGTTATTAATAGTTCTCACTTTAGATTAGGTCACAGAAAATGGGAAAATGTCATTAAGTGCAACCTTTATTAGACATCAATTGCATGTAATAAGTACTTTATTAATGTATACTTATAAATTGTTACCAAAAAATGCCATGAAATCAAAAGTTGTGTAATTTTTAGTTCATGTCTGTTGAAAACTTTCTTGGGGTCTGTACTCATGTTAATTGAGTACATAGAGTAATATTGCATCCTTCATATCTCCAAAAAGTCTTTAGTTTTATCATATTTATAAAAAATAGATACGCTGTACCGACTCTTTCAGAAAAAAGCCGAGCTCCTGGAGGCGTGCCTACCATCAGTGCTGTGGGCGGAGCTAAAGAGTCACCAGCGCTCGCAGCTTTTGTGTAGAGATCGTCTGCAAGCTGTGATATCATTATAAATAAAAATGGAACAAAAACGTTTGTGTTGTTTACATTACATGCACTTGCGCGCCAATTGCCAACAAAACACATACATCTGATGCAGCTTTATTCACCACCCGCGATCTGCAAATCCAGCCCCGAATTGGGACTTGTTTACAAAGCATTCATCATCGAAATCCTGGGAACAAACAAACATATAACTCCATTGCTGCCCCGGAAAAAACAAACTTCGTCCACTGTTCCCTTAATGCTGGGTTCTTTGGGAAGCTGAAAAAAGGTAACCTTTCCCTCACAACCAAAAACATACTCCTTTGTTGACAGGAGCTGCGTCTCATTTCGGAGGCTGCTTCCTCCGGAGGCCGCATTTGAAGGCTGCATACGTCATCAAGGATGTCATATTTAAGAAAAGTATTAAGATAATCATTGTGAGGTGTAAAATACTGTAATTTCTTTCTTACTTTGCAATCTAACGGTTATTTTTCTTAAATGAGACTGCCTCGATGATATATGCAGCCTCTGAATTGGGACATAGCCATTGTTGAAAAATCTCTCGGCTTCTGTATCCTGAACGAATCGCGTCGATGGCCGTGCTCTTGCTCTTGCTCTGGGTAGTGTGTGTGTGCACGCTTATCAGGGAGAAGTGCCTATACAAGGAATTCCACCCTTTATGACGTGAAACAGGCTATACTCAAAAAAAAATTGGCGAAACATGTCCACAACTGGAAGTAGTATATTTGGCTATAAATACTCCGTCATACGTCCAACTCGTGTTTTGAAACGTTGGCCATGTTTAGCATGAGAATGCAACTCTTTAACAATGTAAATAAGTCAGAATGCATGAAATAGCATTTAACCCTTTAAAACCTATGGGAGCACCCGTATTTACAGCATATCGTTATTTACAGCAGATTCTCACGATTAAAAAGAGCCCAAACTCAACAATCTATTGTGTCGATCATGAGATATTACTCACAGAGTGATGTAACATACTAAAAAACATGTCTATCATCTTTCCAGGATGCAATGTGTTATCCAATGTTTAATGCATCTAACCATTTTGATCAAGTCTTAATGAGTGCTGAGAAGTCCCTATAAACCGGAGTGTACCTAACTATGTTAGGAGTGTACCAAACTAACATGTAAAACAACTATAAAACAAGTCATATAAAAATCATGTTTTAACAGTAAGAAATGCAAACTAAATATGCATCAAATTTTACGAACTTCCTCATCTTTGTGTCATTTTAGGTAATTTTTCATTGACATTTGGGTCTTTATCTTGCTGACTGGTTGTTTGGCACTACTAGTTTTGGTTATATAATACAGACCAACATCAATTGGTAATAAGCTTATGATATTGACTCTAGATATGCCATAATAGGCATTATTCACTATTTATTGAACTTTACACCCTTCCTGTGATTGACAGAATGACAGGACAGTAGCACTAAAATGACCTTATCCACCAGCCATTTGCTAGCAGTAATAATTTTGTCTATCATGGTTTATGGTTATTTGTGACTGTAGAACAGAGCCTTGCACCTTTTTCCGACCTGTCAGAGATAAGTGTTGAGCCTGCAGAAAAGCAGGGACGAATCGCTGCTATTCATTTTTCTAAGTGCCGTTTCATAGTGTCACTTCATTTAGCCTATTACAGTAAGTCTTTGAATGTCGTTATTGGATTGGCAGCATCTGAGTTGAAAAATCACATGCATCCAAGCCACACTGCATTAAGCGGCATACGCTATTTTACACATTTGCCAGCTCTCAGGGGGGATATCATAACGGCTATGTGCAAATATAGACATATGTTAGAGAAATCACACTTGCCAGAAGTGAAATCACGGCCTTCCAATGCTTCAATAGTCTGGGGATGCATAACAATAAATTCCAACAACCACCAGAAGAGCCACAAATCCATGATTCTTCTAAGGACACGCAAACTCACGCGCACATTATATAACCAGCAAGACAATAATGTGTGCAATGAATCACTTTGATTGTCGCTCCATCTTTAGTTTAATTGAATTCAAGGATTCTAATTGATTTCTTCTCATGTGTAAATGTTGGGCACTTACAGCAGTGCCAATCCTCTACAAAGGCCAGAGGTGGGATTTCTTAGGAATTCATTCATAAATGTGTTTACTTTGAAACGTGGTTGGCATATGTACATAAAGGAAGAAGAGGTAAGAGAAAAAAAGAGATATTTCAAAAAGAACGAAAATCCCCAGTGATGATTTTGAAATCTATATATCTGCTGTCCTCATCAGAATTTACTTTGAATTCCCATTATCCCACTGGGAAGAATTCCATTCAGAAATACATCTGATGATGCGCCACATTCATGACTTTCGTAGTTCACTCTTTTTAAGCTTTTTTTTTTTCTGTAGATTTCTATTTGTTACACTCTGATGTACCTCTGGAAGTGGTCGAAAGTGGACAAGCTCAAAATGTTTTAGACCCTGCTTGTATTTAGCTTCGTCCGCTTGTGATCCGATCGACCAAAACACATCTTAATACCAGGTGGAAACATAGTAAGGCCAGAAACATATTAAGAAAGTAAAAAAGGGTCACCTTTGATGCTATATTTAAAATATTTTCGCCTTTAGTATGTACAACAGAGATGAAAAACCAACTGAAGGTCGGCACACAAAAGCATTTGAAGTGAACTTTCCCTATCTCTGTCACCTTGCGGCTGTGTTGACTCACATTCGTGACTCTTGTGTACACTAAGCTCATTGGTTTAACTGATCCGGGACCTCATCGTCAGTCATATCAGCCAAACAGGGAAGTGTCCAGGCCCTGTTCCTGCCTGGGTGAAGTTCACCTTACCCTGTGTCGGGCATCGCGAGGCAGGCTGTTTAAAAGTGATAATGGCTTTTAATTTAAGCCAAAGATGATTTATCTGAGCTTGGCTAGCCTCCCAAACCACAGACTTGAAAGCATGAAATGAAAACTATTACCTTGGAAGTCTCATCAGTCACTTTGAATATTCTGGATGTGGAGAAAGAAGGAAAGATGAAAACCTGCTGTTCGGAGAAGAAGACTCTATATAGTTGAGGTGGATCCGGTTCAATTCGTCAAGATTTGAAGCTCTGTAGACCTGTCAATTAATGTGAATGCCGGTGGTCAAAAGCAAAGCTATATTTAGACATTCTTGCACATATGAATAACATAGAGTCTGTTTGTGTCAGCATATGACACAAGATATGAATGTATAAGAGGCCTCTTTTGTTTTTCCTGAAGCTGTTTCATATCGTATGGTGGTCTGACTTTGACGCTGAACAACAATTTGAATTGTGATGTAAACATGGTCATTGTTTAAAGATGTCAGAATGTGATGACAGAACGGGCTTACTTTGTTTATGCGCTAGCTCCGTTGAAGTCAAGCTAATGGTGAAGGGTGATCATTACTGGACGAGGAAATGTGCGATCGTTTAATTTGTTTTGAAGAGAAGATAACAAATTGAGAGAGAAAGCTCCTGTTAGCTAATGTAAAAGAAAACATTTAGAGGGAGGAAAATGAAAAGGAAAAAAACAAAAAAAAAACTTTGCAGCCATAGCCTAGCGGTTAGCACATGTGCTAAAAACAACAAGTTTTGAGTTCAGTTCCCGTTCATTTCCCGCCATTTGACCAGTTATTTCCTGTCCTCTTTCTTGTCTGAATGCCATTACAACCATTAATTATTACATATATTTTGTAACCAAAACAATATATTGTGAAATTAAACATTTGCCATTCTTTGTGATTTTTGTAAGCTACTTTTTTATGCAATTTTTTTATCTGAATGTGGAGAAAGAAAGAAGGGAAGACATGCTTTTTTAAAGAATGTACAGGAATACTTTTATTAATCAAGGACACTAGTGTTGTCAAAAGTAATAACCGCGATACCAAGTTGGTACTGAAATTTTAAAAATGTGACACGTTCAGCGCTGTTGAGTGGCTTCGTAAACACCTCTGATTGGCCATTGTGTTCACACGCTCATCAGATATGTCTGTGATTGGCTACAATGATCAACGCAGAGGTGTGTTTGAAAGCACATGGAAGTGTTTGAATTTGAAAGCGTTTTGAAAGTGGGCGCCGTGTGTATCTGTGTAAGCGCTCGGTGAAGAGCATCATTGATGTCTATTTACAACATATTTTTGAAGTGTTGATCTTTGTAGCCAATCAGAGACATATCTGATGAGCACGTGAACACAATGGCCAATCAGAGGTGTTTACAAATCCACTCAACGGCGCTCAAAGTATCACATTTTTAAAATTTCAGTGCCGACTTGATATTGTGGTCAGTACTTTTGACAACACTAAAGAACACATTAAATTGATCAAAAGTGACATTTATAATGTTGCAAAAGTTTTCTATTTCAAATAAATGCTGTTCTTTTGCACGTTTCGCACCAAAGAATCCTGAGAAAAAATCATGCACGGTTTCCACAAAAATCTGAAGCAACACAACTGTTTTCAACATTGACAATAATATGTTTCTTGAGCAGCAAATCATCATATCAGAATGATTTCTGAAGGATCATGTGACACTGAAGACTGGAGTAATGATGCTGAAAATTCAGCTTTGATCACATGAATAAATTCAATATATGAAAATTTTAAATGGTATTTTAAATTGTAATAATATTTCACAATATTACTGTTTTATTGTATTTGTAATCAAATAAATGCCGCCATGGTGAGCAGAAGAGACTTTTTTTCAAAAACATAAAAAAATCTAACTTTTGAAAAATAGTATGCGTTATTGTATTTTTATGCATCACAAACATCTACTTACTAGGATCCTGTCAGACTCAATGGATAGGCCAAATTCATGACACATATACCGAAAAACAAACACACACACACAAAAAAAACAACATAAAATGGCAAAAAGTGGTGTTTTTTGCCTCAAAGTTAACACCTTCCCTCCAGGTGTTTTAGACCATTGACCCCTCATTAGAGTCACCCTAAAACTACTAGTGTCCAGTTACCACAATGTTTTTAAAGTAGCTGGAGGGCATGTGTCTCATCTCTCACCTGACTTAACTGTCAATCACACCTGAATGAGATGCGTTAACCAAGTAGGTTTGCCATTACAAATAAAGTCATCCTATTGTATTCAGTGACTAATGATATTTAGTAAACAGTGGTTTTAATTAAAAACCTCTCACACATGCCCTTGCTCCCAAATAACCCTGCAGTGTGTGTTTGTTGAGTGTTTTCACATGGTCATTCAGCGGCCATCTGGAAGGGACTCACAGTTGTTTGCTCTTTGTTTGTGAAGCGTCAGAATATCAGTGGCTGTTTTAATCCTCCTCAGCTTGTCTGGCTTCTGTGGGAGTCAGAGACTGAATGATTGACTTTAATCTGCTGTTTTTGTCTTATCACTCAGTCTGAGTTGAACCTGAGAAGTGATTGTTCTCTTTCACACACAATTTAGCTCTTTATTTATGCGAGTGCTGAAGCGAAATGCTGAATTTGAAAGCTTTAAGCCAGTAATCAAATTCTTGGCAAGGGCATTGCAACCTTGTAGTCCCATTTTTTAAACCATTTTTTATTTGAAAATTCAGCAATGCAGAAGTATTTTTGTTCATGTATTTTTTATAATGTTTTGACTGTGACCTCAATTATCAACAATACATTTCACTGTTTGTTGGTTTCTACTTTTTTCTCCACATTAACAACTTGCTTCACCCCAAAATTAAAACTCTTCCATCGTTTACTCACCAACATGTTGTACAAAACCTTTTTTCTTTTGGACACTAAAGAAGAAAAATGTCTCAGTGTTTTTTGGCCAGTGATAGTCAGTGTGGTATGGAAGCTTGTTTCTGCCTTGAAATAAAAATAAAAATGGTAATTAGGTCTTTTTATCTCACAATTCTGACTTTTTTCCTCAGAACTGTGAGATATAAACTCACATTTGCAAGTTTTAAAGTCGTAATTGCGAGTTATAAAATCAGAATTGCATGATATAAAGTCGGAATTGCAAGTTATAAAGTCAGAATTGCGTGATATAAAGTCAGAATTGTGTTGTAAAGTCAAAATTGCGAGTTATAAAATCAGAATTGCATGATGTAAAGTCGGAATTGCAAGTTATAAAGTCAGAATTGCGTGATATAAAGTCAGAATTGTGTTATAAAGTCAGAATTGCGTGATATAAAGTCAGAATTGCGTGATATAAAGTCAGAATTGCGTGATATAAAGTCATAATTGTGTTATAAAGTCAGAATTGCGTGATATAAAGTCAGAATTGTGTTATAAAGTCAGAATTGCGTGATATAAAGTCAGAATTGCGTGATATAAAGTCAGAATTGCGTGATATAAAGTCAGAATTGTGTTATAAAGTCAGAATTGCGTGATATAAAGTCAGAATTGTGAGACATAAACTCGCAATTGCATATTATAATGTCCAATTGTGAGGGAAAAGAGACTGTTTTTTTCTCAGAATTTTGAGTTTATATCACAATTCTGACTATAACACCGCAATTCTGACTTTATATCTCGCAATTCTGACTTTTCCTCAGAATTGTGAGATATAAACACACTAGAGTTATAAAGTCAGAATTGCAAGATATAAACTCACAGTACTGAGAAAAAAGTCAGAATTGTGAGTTTATATCACGCAAATCTGACTTTATAACTCGAGTGTGTTTATCTCCCAATTCTGAAGAAAAAAAGTCTGAATTGATTGTTATAAAGTCAGAGGTATAAAGTCACAATTCTACTTTATAACATGCAATTCTGACTTTATAACTCAATTGCGAGTTGAAATCTCGCAATTCTGAGAAAAAAAGTCATTATTGTGAGATTACCTTTTTGCATAGACAAAAACAGCAAACGATGAGACAATTTTGGGGTGAACTATTACTTTAACGCTGAAAGTCTTTGTTGTTAGAGACATGAACAAATTAGACACATCATGTCTGCATTTTGTTGTCCATATCGTAAAAATACATCTAATGAAGATGGAAAAATGCATGCATTTGCTCTCACTACTCAAATAAGAAAGCAAGTGTATCTGGATCCGGGAACTCTGGGCTACCATTACATAACCGAGATGAAAAGAGAGTCAGACAGAGAGAATACGAAAAGATCCTCCGGGGGAAGAAGAAGAAGCTGTTTTCTGCACAGAAAGTAGGACTGCTCATGACTGCAAAGTGCACCAGAACTTTTCTGCTCTCATCATTGCTGTTAAGTAACCGGGTTGAGTTGAAAAGTGTAGCACGATAATTAAAGAGAACTTCAGAATGCGCTTGTCTTGTAACCTGAGGGAATAGCTGGAGTTTCTCTTTATTCAGCTGTGGGGAGACTATGGGTGTAGGATTAATAGAGATTACATTGGGATCCTGGTTCAGATAACTTCATCCTCAGCCTCCGAGTCTTTTTTTCTTCGCTTTGCTTCAGTCATTGCGTATAAAGCACCTGCAGTGAAAATGTTTCCCTCTCAGACGATGACAGTCGGACGGCTCATTCTCTCGCACCCTGTCACCCTCATTAAGCCTGTCGATGAAAAGTGTGGAAACTCTCGTCAGATATCTGCATGTTCCAGCGCTCCGCTAGACTTCTAAAGTTACAAACCTCTAATCCTCCGGCTTTGGCAGAAACAACTTTGGTATTACGGCTTAAATGGGTATATTGAAAGTTTCTCAGGCTTTTTGGTGGTGTTTCTTTTCGTGTTGAGAAACAGATGTTGGCTTTCGGCCATCTTCTCAGTCTCATTGACTGAGCAGTTCTGGCAGTTAGCTTCACTGACCTCTGCTTTCAGCATATTTGGCAGGCATTGTATGGCTGTTTGAAAAGCTGCTCAAAATCGTGTTACATCACAACGATCAGACCATTGGAAGCACTTTATACAAAGACACAACATTGTCATAACAGGTGTCTTTTACTAATAGCTGGCTAATCCTTTTTGCTGAACAGTCTGAATCCCGGTTAATCAGCAGTCAATCCAAGTTTTCTAAGAGTTCTCTGTGACACTTTCTCATTACTTCCCTTTTTATCGCTTCCTCTCTCTATCTGAAGCCAAAATCCATACCTCCAATTACTCTGAATGTCATATCTATAAACACAATCCTTTCATGTTCATATGTCTAATAATCAATAATAAATTTCCAGTTTGGAAATTTAGCCGCAGACCAGTCAGGGTGCCCATGCTGACCCCTGTCCACCGCCGAAAGCATCAACAGTGGGCACGTGATCATCAGGGCTGGACCACGTTTTCTTTTACGTCACATGGATGGTCTCCCTGTGTATGTGTTGCTTACCTGGGGAACACATGGCACCAGGATGCACTATGGGAAGAAGGCAAGCCGGCGGAGGCAGTGTGATGCTTTGGGCAATGTTCTGCTGGGAAACCTTGGGTCCTGCCATCCATGTGGATGTTACTTTGACACGTACCACCTACCTAAGCATTGTTGCAGACCATGTACACCCTTTCATGGAAACGGTATTCCCTGGTGGCTGTGGCCTCTTTCAGCAGGATAATGCTCCTGCCACAAAGCAAAAATGGTTCAGGAATGGTTTGAGGAGCACAACAACCAGTTTGAGGTGTTGACTTGGCCTCCAAATTCCCCAGATCTCAATCCAATCGAGCATCTGTGGGATGTGCTGAACAAACAAGTCTGATTCATGGAGGCTCCACCTCACAACTTACAGGACTTAAAGGATCTGCTGCTAACATCTTGGTGTCCGATACCACAGCACACCTTCAGGGGTCTGGTGGAGTCCATGCCTCGACGGGTCAGGGCTGTTTTGGCAGCGAAAGGGGGACCAACACAATATTAGGAAGGTGGTCATAATGTTATGCCTGATTGGTGTATATTCAAATGTAACCATAATGATTTTTATTGCCATTGTGGATACGTTTAGCCCTCCCTCTGTCACACATGCAGCGCTTGATTGATGGCCGATGGTGTCTGCTGGATGTGCACGTGCAGAAACAATTGTGATGGCCTCTTATTTGTGTTCTCAGAAGACCTTTTAGTTTTAACCTATAATGTGTCTTCATTAAGACTGAGAGCCTCATACAACAATAGATCATTACATTGACAGGCCTTGTCCTATGCCACAGTCAGCAGATAATTGTGATTCGAATACTGGGGTCATTTAGGGTGAGCTTATTAACATATGTATAGCCCAGTGGATTGGTCATCAATATGATGTCTAAGTCTCTCATTTTCTGTCTGTCCCCTCTCTTCACTTTCTTCATCTTTATCCATCCCACATGTCAGCTATTGGGTACTTCATATACCTTCAGACATCATACGCCCGGGGTGCCATGAAGTGACCCTTCAAAACACAATCACTTCTTGTTGCTAAGCATCTTTGCTTGGGAAACATCAACTGGATTTAACAATATGCATTGGATATCCATAAAAAGAAATATTATGAAGAGGAATGGATTTTGTTTAGCTTTGAGAATAGAGGGTTTTGTCTGTTTTATGTGCCATCTGTCTGCATATGCCAACCTACTGACCCTGCATTGATTATTACACAACATTGATAACTTAATTGAAATGACGGCCCGTGTCAGAGCTTTTTTTGTTCATCTCCAGCATGGCCATTACTAAAGGTCATGACCCATGACCCCTAGTGCGGGGTCCCATAAGGGGCTTGGGGCTCTAATTCAGTAGTTGTGGATAACTGGGTTGGACACACATACAGAAACAAAATACATTCACATACTTCTTTTTGGTCCTGCACATCCTTTCAGTTTTCTTTTTGATTAAAATTTTCCTCCATATTTATGCAATATTTTGTCATGTCATATTCGTTTAATTTTGTCCATTTTATTCTAACTGAAGAGACCTATATTTTTAATGTCTGTTTTATTTTATTTATTTTATACAGTATTGGCCAAAAGTCATGTCCGGAGGGGATATTTGTTTTTATTATTTTTATTTATTTGATATTTGTTGACCTTACAAGTTCAATTAAACCATCAAAATATGAGGAATTTTTTTTTTATCGATTTTTTTTTCAATTAAATATTTTAAATATGAGGGAAGAACAAA
>RJVU01068486.1:5306508-5348356 GCA_003731715.1 Anabarilius grahami
AAAAAAAAAAAAAAAAAAAAGGCAAACTACAGCTACAAGTTATATTTTACTATGCGAAAAAAAAAATGCATAGAAAAAAAAACCACAGGAAAAAGTATACATTGACCACAACATAATCGTTTATTAATATTCTGTTAGTTCGTTGTTGTTTTTAAATGTGTTCATAATTTCTTTGTATGACAGCCTGGACAAAAATATCAGCACAATTTTTGACACGTTTCATTGCATTATTATCACAAATAAAACCATCAACAACTGCACAATATGCTTACAACATTTTTGTTGACAGTTGTCAACACACATTGTTGTCAGTAATTTTGTTGTTGAGCTTCTGTATTTTAGACAAGAGGGAGAAAAAAATATTCTGCCTTATTTCTCTTTATGTCAATATTGTTATAGCATAAAGTGGCACATAGTAGATGGTTCCAGCTTGGTGTCCTATGATGCCTTTTTTCTTCAAATTATTAATAAGAACAAGGCACTTGGGAAAGGTGGAAAACTGAATGGCAAAAGATGAGGAAAAGCGATGGAAAGAATGTGAATAATTTACTGGCACATGCTGGTATACGTGGCCATTGACATTTCAAAAGCTTCAGTTTCTGCAATTTGCAATTCCTCCTGTTTTTTTTTTTAACATACCCTAATGCATGAACTTTTTCTGTATTTTAATCTGTTCTACATATTCTGAAGAAGCCATGAAACGTAAACCACCAGGAATCATGGTTCAGGAATGACTGACAATAGATTGGCCATATAATCCCTTTTTCAGATTCAATCACACAGCTAACTCGTACAACAGATGTCAAGTAATACGCCGCTGCACGGAGTCGGTGCGGGCCCGGGGTTGCCCACCTCTGAAACCCGATCTCCACCTCCCCGCAATGGGTTGGTGCCCTGGCGTCTGTTAGCTCATCTGGAGAGGGGCTTTTGAGAGTGAGGTCAACGGTGTGTGTAATAAGCTAGCACTAGCGGATGGCTAGTGCCCATTCACATGCTGATTTTCTAGTCGATCCATTTGCATTAAGTGCAACCTAATTGCCAACTGCGGCCTGATTATGGTGCGTGTCGGCCGAGATGAAATATGACCTCCCATCTGCAGCCGCCACTGCTCAACTGATGTCAGATGGGCATAAATCTAAAGCGAAAAGGTCGTTCAAGTTTTCGACACCAATGAAATGCTAACCACTTTAAATGGGTGATATGTGCTTTTATTTATGGAAAAAAAAACATAAATTAGCTCATGCACTCTTTGTTCATGTAGGCTGTATTTTCCACATCTCTCCCATTATTTTTTTATTGTGCCTTATTTCACCTGTGGTCTGGTCCCAATTAGTTTCCTAAGAAGAAAAGCTCGGTCGACTATCTTTGTTTGCTTGGAAGAGTCTTTAGATATGACTCCTCATTTAGTGGCCGATGGAATTTTGATGTGCCAGTGAGGAACAGCTGGAGTCTGCAGTAGTTTAAGTGACCATGTCGCCTCTTCTAGACTCTGGAGTCTTGCTGGTGTTGTGATCGCTTGCAGTTGTGAGAGGAAGTTGAGCAGCTGTAAGGGGTATTGGGATGGTTCTCAAAATGATGATGCCCTGATGTGAATCATCAGACCATTTTGGTCTCTTTTCTCTCTTTTCTTGTAACATGTTTAAATTTGAGGAGGTGCAGATACTGCTGCCCCCCTTTTTATTACCCCAACATGGTGGCTTCCGAAGACTAATGCATTACGTTCTCCTTGTAAGGTGCTTATTTGGTTCCTGTTAGAATCGCTATGAATCGGCTCCTTGGAGTCTAAATGGACTGGCCACAACATGCTGACAGAGTTTATCGATAAAGTCTGTCTCCATCAAGATTTACAGTTCTTATCCACTTGTTACAAAGGAGGACTAAAACCACCAAGATCCATTTGAATAAAAATGATAATATAATAATTATATCCAACCTAAGTGCAACCTAAAGATGGAATATAAGTAGTAGTAGTAGTTAGTAGTAGTATCCGAATAATTAAAAGCAACACCTCATATATAATTGTGCCATTCCTCATATTGAAATATAGTTATCAGCCATCTAATTGCAATAACGACTACCATTTTAATTTATTGTGAGATGTGTCCTTTAAAAGCCAATCGAAATATGCAGTCGTTAGCTGTGTCTGTATCATTAGTCATGTCCCACCGTGACGTGACATAGTGAGTGAGATTAATGAACTGAAGTGGCATATTGAGACCTCAGTGAAGGCAGACTGAAGGGTTGTGGGGTCTTGTATCAGGTCCTGAATACATTGAACAGCCTAGGCAAGCTCTCTGCTCTCTTTCAGATTCGAAGTACCGGCCAATCGATGATGCTGGATTAACAGCCTTAACTTCAAAGTTCATCTTTCTCTTTATGGAGTCTGCAGCTGTCAGTCAAACCTCTGCTCTAATGCTCACTTCCCAGAACTAAATAATAAGACGCAAACTTCCTTTGAGTTTTACTTTCAAGTCATCATGTTTTAACTTTTTATTTTATTTGGGTTTCATGTTTTAAAAGACCTTGTAGGGGTGGATTCCTAAAAATCACAGCAGTCAAATATTTCTAAAGACAGTTAAACTGAATTAGATTCAGACAATTTGAAAATCCAGTTATGCATTTGTTATAAAAATGCTTTCTTTGTATTGCACATAGGGTATAATGTTTATTGACCGGAGTCATGATGGATTAATAAAGGAGCTTGTTTTTGGTTTTACTGACCATAAATGTGTAAGATTGTTGAGCCCCACAGGAGAATGATGGATTGAATTTAATAATTGATAAAGGTCTGGTGTTGCTGTGGACAAATACCTCTGTTTACCGGAACATCTCCAGATTAAAGTGGCGTTTCTCCAATGTTTTGGCTGACTGTCAAGTTTTAGAGTGTTCCTCATGAGACAGCAAAGGGAATTAGGTAATACTAATGTTACATGTTTTGTTGACCTGGGCGCAATCTGCCATCTACACCAATGAGAGAGCCTTTGTAATCATCACTATCAATTACTGACATCTGTTCTGGTCTGGAGACCGAGGCTTTACAGCCATAGTTGGACTGCCAGTTTAATCGGACAGAATGCATTGTGATGCTAGCAGGTGGTGTCTGCATTTTCCATTTGTCACTCTTTTTGATGTTTTTCCTTCTGTCTGGCCTTTTCTTTCACATTTGTGTGGCGTCTTATTTTTGTTTCAGATGTTGAGCCTGTAAAAGTTTCGAGTGAGTATTGTGGTTCAGCAATTTAAACTATTTAAAGGGAACCAATAATGCCCCCTTTACAAGATGAAATATAAGTATTTGGTATCCCCAGAATGTGTCTGTGAAGTTTCAGCTCAAATACCCCACAGATCATTTATTATAGCTTGTCAAATTTGCCCCTATTTAAGTGTGAGCAAAAACACGCCATTTTTGTGTGTCCCTTTAAATGCAAATGAGCTGCTGCTCCCAGCAGCTTTTACAAAAGGGGGCGGAGCTTTAACAGCTCACGCTTCGGTTGCTCAACAACAACAAAACTGGAGAATCTCACGCAGCCAAAATGACGATTGTCAGTAACGGTGTTCAGCCTTACATTGTTCAAACTGGAGTCGGACACTGATGGAGAGACTCAGGAAGAAGTTACAACTTTTAGAATGAAACTGGACGTTTCTGAATGGTTAGTGGATACATTTATGTAGTTGCTGTGGAGTTGATTCAACTCATTGACTAGCATGTGCCGTCATGTTAATCTTTTGTGCAAATCCAGCGTTGAATTGACCCTCGTTTGTGAAGCAGTCCGGTGTACAATGACGGCATGGTAACAACACTCTACTACAACATCTCTTCCTCTTCTCTAAAGCAGCCCAACATGGCCTCACCTCCTTTTGTTGCATGTTCTCGGGGGCAGGGTTTATGTACATTTTAGGGTTAGTGATGTCACTAACCAGGAAGAAGCGCATTGTATTGTCTGGTTTTCACGCTTGTAGACTTGCATTGCAGGTGGGATCAAGTCTAGAATATCATAGAGACTAGAGGGTGGGCTCCTTTGACAGAAAGCAAACACCTACTGTAGAAATCTTGCACAAGAAAATGTAAAATTCTGGTAATAAATAAATAAGTAGAATGTTTAATACTAATATATTAATTCAGCAGCAGGTTAAGTGTTTCTATGCAAAATAAATGTTAAGACACAAGATCCATTAACGTTTTACTCCCGGCAGGGGCCATTGTCTGCTTTCCCTGAGTGAATTGTGTTTGAATGTTAGCCAGACTAAAGAACTTTCTCACAATGAGAAACAGGTGCAAGATTTAGTCTCACCCTAAAACTGAAAAAAGCCTAAGAGATAAAGCTTGAGAGAGAATTAAAACTGTGAGAGCATGTCGGCGAGAACAGAAAAACCAAATGTCAGGATAGTTTTGGACATCCTCGGTTAATGTGAGGAACGTTGGGGCGAGAGTGTGTCTGTGTGCATTTTAAAAATGAAAGATTTTTTTTTCTGCCTCGTACTTTATCATCTCTTCATTCCTCACAGAAGCTCTCCATATCTCCCCATGGGAAGGTGTGTGTGCAGGTGCTCACATACAGGAAGTAAACGGGGCTCCACCTCTGACTTCCCAATGGGGGTCCAGGCGCACTCATCAGGACCCCCGCCGCGCACTTAAGGGCCCTTACACCATACATGCATGCATCCCCAGCCTCTCTAATCGGGCCAGCCTGCTTCTTTGTCATGCTGTTTGTCTCTGAAAGGAGCACTGGAGGCTACCGAGAGAGACGGGAACAGGGAGACAGGAACAAAAGCACGTCTCTCATCCACAGCAGGGCTGCTTATTAGGGAGCAGGGCACTTGGCAGAGGACATAGGGTTGTCAGGGGCACAGCCGTACATCAGTCAGGGGGAACGTGAGTGAAGTCAGAGACCCCTAAGCCTGCAGAATTATCGCCCCCTTTGTCAAATCTGCACCTGTCACTCATTCAATACGAGAACATGAACCGGTCAATCTTTGATTCACTGCCAGGCCTCATAGCGCAATGAAATGAAAGAAAGCAGCAGATATAAAGGATAAGTGATCAAGAGGAAAAAGGAAGAGCTGGGGGAAGATAAAAGAGATAAATGAGACAAAGGAGAGCAGGCCATGATGAAGAAAGGGAAAACTCAACAGTATGATGACGAGAAAGACTGAATTAACGCAAGGAGAATAAAACAACTTCAAACTCAGTGGACCAAAGAAAGCTGCAGACTCTATACATGTTGTTGAGTCCGATTGAGCTCTGTTGTGTTTTATTGCAGATTGTCTGACGCTCATTGATTTCCTGTAAAGATCAGAGATTGATAAAAAGTTAACTTTTGTTTTATCCCTGAAAATGACCAGCAGTAATTCTGATTTAATCTGTACATGCCATCTGTACAGATCTATGAAGGGAGCCGACAGATATGACAGTCTTTGAAGGGAATTGAGTCCGCAGGGGTATAGAATTAATATGACTTAAGCTTTGAGTTGATGCAGTATGACTGAGGGCACAAGCAAACCCTTCTTTTCATCTCCCATATCTCCTATGAAGATTTGGAGGACATGGAAAGAAACCAGATAGTCTGACAGAATATCAATCTGGCAATAAGTCTGATAAAAGGAATTGAAATTATATGTCTGGTATCAGAATTACCAGTGTGCTCTCTCTCTCTCTTTGTGTGTGTGTGTTGTTGAAAATATGTAAAGTTGAAGGGGACATAGGGGACAGGACCAGAGATCCTTGATAGGAAAAAAACATTGGTCAAGCAGTCTTATTAAACATAGTAACTGGTTTGTTGATAGTTTAAGGTTGTTTAGCTTCACCAAGACACTCCACTAGGTCCAAACTAGATCTACTAACTGGTAGTCCATTTGAATAACCATAAAAACCAGTTAATGACAATAAATGGCCAGCTTGTTGACCAAGCAAATCCAGCTGGTAGTCCATCTGCCCATATAGACTAGCTCGGACCACGAGTTAAAAACCTGTACATGTCCTGGTGGTCAGAATTTAAGATGGATTTTCCAGTAGAGAAGCACAACATGACCAACCCAAAGACAAGACACACACATTCACAGACAAACAAACAAGCATTCATACGTCAGTGTCCCAGCTGCTTCTCGGCAAAGTTTATAAGCGAAAGATTTACAACATCAGACTTAATATTGGATACATTCATCTCTTCCATTCCCATAGCATTCCACATTCCACTTCCAGACCAAATCGCTCTGCCAATCTACAAGCACTGTATCCATAAAGCACATGGTAATAACTTGGACCGCTTCACTTCATGTCTCCCAGTGGGGTTCTGCCTCTTTGGTTTCTTTTTTCCCTCCTTTCGCTATGTTTTTAACTAGGCATTATCTCAGTATTGTCACATTGAGTTTTCTCTGAGCAAGAACAGGTGAGTAGCCCTGTTTAGTCAGACGCCTCTGATGTTGGTGCTACCCATGCATCACACTCGATTCAGAGAGTTTAATCTGCAACAATAACCTTATGTCTTCAGAGAAATTGCTTTCTGGGGCCGTAAAGTAAACAGGCAAAAGGTGTTATTCAGCATATTGAGAAAGAGTCTTGAGCGGGGAAGGGTGTGCGCAGAAATGGATAGAATACAACGAACAAGAAGAGCAGGGGGAAGGGCCAAGCAAAGGGGGTGCGGACAATCGCAAACTGACCTTTCAGTCAGAGAACACACAGACAGATATTGAATGAGTTTCATTGTATTGGGAGAATGAAACTGCTGGCTTGTTAAATGGTGTGGCATATGGATATTTTATCTTTCTCTGCCTTTAATTGCTTTACTGTCAGACTGTTTTCCCCTTGAATCTCTCTTTAGGGAGGAGAGACGAAAATAAACATGAAGACGTCTCCAGCCCGGAGAGGCTTGACTGTACGCTATCTCTCAAACAACACAGGCCCGTCCTTTAAGCTGGCTTCAGGTTGCATACCGCCTGACCTTTAATCTGATGCATAAACGAGGCTGGGGAAAGCAATCCCTCATCATCCTCCCCTCATACTCTGCCGCCTCCTCACCCACCTCCATTGTTTGGCTTATGGGTGCATTTGTTCTAATTGTCACTGCTTTATTGACGCAAATTGCTGCCGGTCTTTGTGAGGTCTTGTTTAGCTGGGCCCCGTGGTTGACGTTGATGCATGCCCGGAGGTATTTATAACCCACACGACACCTGATGTCAAGCGTGTGCTGAGACTAATCATGTGCGGTGATGTTGGAGTGTTCATGGACTCCACCGAACAGATAGAAAGATTTGTCTTCTTTTATAAAGGAGGATTGAATAGGGAGAGTAAATGAGATGGGTGGCCGCCAGTATTTAACGCACATGGGCACACTTTTACAATTCCAACTGCTAATTCCTCAATGCCACTGTTGGGAGGATTTCATACCAGATCGTCCAAAGAGAACCATTGTAGTTGAACCGCCACTTATACGGTCAGTTCAAGTGGAAGTTCTCCGGTTGATCTGGTAGAGGCGCGTCTTTTGAAGCCCATTTCATGAGTAGAACACCTTGGTCCTGGTTCAGCTTATGGTTCCAGTTCCTCTATAACAATTCAATGTTTGTCAATCTTGCCATTTCCTGGTGTCCCTATGACCTATAATGGTCTTATCCACATCTGTGGCTGTAAAAGTTCGCTTTTCATTTTCTAAATTGATCTCTTCAATAGCAATGGAAGGTCAATGGAGGCTGGATGAAGGTTGGTCATTTGGTTTGTTTACTAGGTTGATCACAAGCCTCAGCTGGTTACCAGACTCAGTGACTCATCTTATGGTCACTTTAACCTTTACGGGGTCTCTGTAATTGATCTCTGCTGTTTGTTTTGGAGTTATAGGATTCAGAGGAAGGCTGTTCCTAGGCAGGGAGATTAAGTTAATGGCACCTTGCTTGTCCATTTCCTAATGAATGAAGGGGGCAATACATACAACATAGCCCTTAATAGGAGTGATGGTTTAGTGTCATGACTGGTTTTAATCCAATCATATGGCCAACTACATATGATACACTGATGACACTGCAGATAGTTTGCAACAGAATAAGGTTTTCTTATGGAAATGAATAAGACCAGAGCATGTTCATTTGCAGATCCATTCTGTTGTCCTTTCTAGCAAAGCTTTGTTTGCCAGTTCCCTCTATACTGCTCAAAGCTTGTTAGCGGTCCTCTTGCCGCGAGCATAGACACCAGGCGCATTGCCACCCGATGCTAATGTGTAATCACACGTTTACAGGAGCTAATGGCCAAATTAATTTCCCCTCACAGATGTGCGGTAATGGCCGAGTGATTTGTTTATTTTTCTCAGGCTTTGACTGCTTCGTGAGGAAGATGCAGCAGAGAGTGATCTTCAAAAGTCTGCAAACTTTGGAGATACCTCCAACTTTATCTTCCTTAGCTTCATTCATCCTTTAGCAGCTTGACGTTTCTTTGAGAACAGGCTTTTTTCAAGTTTCTACTTTTGCTAAAATGTCAGTAAATGTCAGTGGATGAAGATGATACACTTTGCACATTTTATAACTTATCAAATGGCATATTTAAAATTCAGCTTTATGTTTGGCCCAAAACTCTCATTGATAGTATCTCACTTTTAAAAGTGGATTTAAAATGCTTGCTTGTGGCTGTTTTAGAGGATTATTATACTTGGTAATGGCGAGTACACTATTTTGAATGGGCACATATAGGATTTGGTCCTTGAAAAAGCGAGTAGATTACCTGCCTGTGTTTGCAAAACCAAATGCATACGGCTCAATGATTCGCTTAATTTAAAACACTTCCATTTTCACTGCCTTGCAAATGCATTTGATGGCCTTCTAGCTATTCCTCCATCACATATGAATATAGGAATGGGGCGTTAAATGAAGTAAAGCTAATACAATTGATTCTAATGGCTGCATGGAACAACAGGACAAGGATATTCAGTCATCACCACTCATACGATTCTCATTCGGCTCCATTTGGTTTTTATGGAAGGCCATTTAGCTGCAGTTTTAATGAAGGTTGATTGGCAATGTGTCGGAGTGGCCATTTCAGTCAGTGGGCTGTTCCTGCTTGTGATCTACAATTATGAGCACATTTAGGCCAGACATCTCATCTTAAGTAAGCTATCAGCGTCAGTAGAGGCTTAGCCACCTGTATCGGCACCTCACAGAGATGACATCTTGATAATTCATCCGTATGCCAAATTGCTGATCTGTATGCTGTACTTTTATTCTTGGTGCTCCATATTTTTGCAAGCCTAATGTTTTACCTCTGCGTTTTCATTGAGTCCCCCCATAGCCCCACCTCCCCTTTTGAGGATCTCCTTCGCTCCTTCTTTGTATAAATGAGCTGTATTTTCAGACAGGATGTTGTATCATAATGAGGGGTTTGCACCAGCAGCCCGTGTGGTTGAGTAGATAAAAAGCGGGGCTTGATTAGGGGGACAAGGCATATTGATTCCCATTGACGGTCACTTTCCCCAGCTCTTAATGAAAGGAATGCAAATGAGTCTCTCTGAGTTCTCGAAGGGGGCGCGGGGCTGAGATGTGGGCCTTTGACTCCCTGTCGTAAGAGGGACATGTATCATTGGCCATGGTTCACTAGGGAGTCCTTCACGGAAACGTTTGGTCCGTTTCATGTTCTCAAGATGCCGGCAAGCACAAGCCAAATGTGGAAAAAGTAATGGACTGTGTCCGTACGTGTAATTTAGCAAAATGGATAGGGGCACAAGGGCTCAAATGGTGCTTATGCTATTGATTTAGGAAACAAGCTGTATTCTTATAAGGAAACATGCTGTACTGTACCGTCTTGTATGTTTTATTTAAGCTGTTATCATCTGTAGTGTACCATCTGGTCATTGTTCTTCTCAGGTTGATGTCTGTACCACTGGTGATGTCATAACTTAGGATATATAATCTTTTTTTTTCCCTCTCTCCTCTTATAGCAACAGACTGGCGCCTAGCAACCATGACCGGATACATCGGCTACGGCAAGAGTTCCAGCAGGCCAAGCAGGAGGAGGAACCTGATGACCGCCGCCGTTCCTACAGCTTTCAACAGCAACAGTGGGTGAGTGCAAAAGCCTGGTGTTTGGTGTTCAGAGCAAAGGACAACTTGTATTATAATGAGATATTGTAAGGGATTGCATGAATTGTGTTTGTTCTGAGGTAGTTTGATTTAAGATAAAGTGCATTTGTTGTCAGCTTGCGGTTTATCTAATTTCAAAAATGCATCTCAGAGTTTATTTGCCCCCAACCTTTCCTGTATTTGTTAGGTCTGCACAGAGGTGAATGTGTTTTAACATTTTGTCCTTGAAAGTCAGTGCTTCATTTTATTGTCCGAGGTTAGAGGCTAGCCATTATTTTATCTTTATCAGCAAGTTAAAATAATATACACTGCTCAAGAGGCTGGGAATGGAGTTGCTAGGGGTCAAAGGTCAAATAGCTGTGTATCTTTACTCTGTAATGGCCTGAGCCAGACATGGCGGTATGTCTTGTGACTTCCTGTTAAAGGCACGGAGGGGATTTTAAAAGATGACAGACTAATTACCTCAAGGAATGGAACCATTTCCTAAATTAGAGGTCAGCTCTCTGACCCTGTCCTCTCCGACACATATTTGGCCTCCATTTTCCTCCCAGGTCTTGAATAGCTCTACAGAGATTAGAATGTGTTAAACTCAATTAATGCATTAATGTTCAGTGTCACTCAGATCAGTGCAGAGAGCAGAAGCAAAAGATAAATAAATAAAATTCAGCATCTCAGACACTTACCTTGAAGATTAATGATGGATGCATAATGAAAATGCAATTGCTTATACTGTAGGTGAAGCGTGTAATTTATTTGGCACTAGTGGCAGCAAATGGAAGAGCAGAAAATCTATAATTTTACAATTTTTTGAAAAGAGAGTGGTCCTATTCTTTGCAAATTTCACTGACACACTACTGGGGTTTTATGGGTTGTTGCCAAGGTGTTGCTTTGTAGTTGCTAGGACATTCTGGATGGTTGCTGGAATGTTGCTAGGTGATTACTTTGTGTTCTGGGTGGTTGCTAGGATGTTGCTAGGGTGTTCTGGGTGCACTTGATGCTTGATAGATTTTTGCTATTGTTTTCTTGGTGGTTTATAGGGTATTATGGGTGGTTGCTAGGGTGTTCTGGATGATATTGAGGGAGTGATGAGGGTTTGCTAGGTGGTTGCTATGGTGTTATGGGTGATTTCTAGGTTGTGCTGAGGGTATGCTAGTTCTACATGGTTATTAGGTGGTTGTTTACTGGCCCAAATCAAAAGTGCCCACCTCCAAGGCTCTATTATACTGGTCTATAGAAATGGGTTGGATCTCTATTTTGGTGTAAGTGTATGGGTTTTTCTCAGTTAATTAAAAATGTTTAATTAATAAATGTTCTTAATGACAGTTCATTTTAGCCCAGTTATGATTGTAGGAATATATATTCAGGAATATATATGATCTCCTAAGAAAAGGCTCTTATACTTGGACTCAGAGATATGCACTAGGTTCTCTTTGACAGTCTTTAGCTAGTCTGTTTGCAGTATGGATGAATCAAATCCTCTCTTGGTACTTAATGGTGTCACATTGTCTGGGCTTCTAGTACAGGAAGTAAAAGCCCTGTTGTTTGCACAGTGCCGAACTAGAGAAGTCAAGCTGGAAGGCACCTAATTGCTTGTGATCGTTTACATTGTTTAAAGACTAGAGACATTTTCCAGTAATAGAATACGCTCCCTCCCTCGAGTGTCTCAAGTCTACTGTATTAACGGTCGACGGGTCGGCCTCTCAGTTTGAAGAGGACTGGTTGCAAATAACAAAACATGTTAGGTAGGACCCAGGGAATGCCTTTGAGTCTTTCAGAGTGTTATAAGAAGGGCGAATTGCCTGAAGTCTGCGGTTTAGATGTTGAGCATGGCTTTTTTCTACTGTTCACTTGTCGGCACCGTTGATATACCCAGGTTGTGTCAAGGGGATGTTGAAATACAGGCTCATGCTGGTGGTATTTTTTTTATATGGGAAAAGTCTCTACATCTTTGAAAAGGTGGGGAAAATCTTGGCGAAACTGCTCTGACTGAGGTTCAGTACTGCATGTCATGCTGGTCTACGGTACGCTATGCTTTTGACGCAAACAATAAACAGTAATTACAACACTAAAAGCTTGTGTCAAACAAAAGCTGAGAGGTGTGTGTTAAGAATGTAACCAAGTATTCAAGTTTAAATACAAAGGCGAGCCCCCTTCTGCTAAAAATACTTCTGCTAAAACAGGGTACTGCGACGTTTTCACATCACAAGGAATCAGGTGGTCCAGGTGTTTCATCCCTGGATTGCATTAGAATCAAACACACTCCATCAAAGCGAATACAAACAGGTTTGACGTTGATTTAGGGTCTGAGAGGGCCCATGAGCACTGTGGTCCTGTTGACTTGTAGAAATATACAGCCGTCAGTTGTAGCAGCAGGTTGAGAGAATGATGGTTAAGCAGTATAAGAGAGCGCAAGGGGAGGCGTTTGTAGCCATAACAGTCTTGTTGATCCTAGTGCCATAAGCTTGATATAATGACATTATAAAACTGTCAAAACAAAGTCACATGTTCCTCTGAGAGCATCCAGAAATACTTTTGGGTGCACTGATGTAACAGTGTAAACTTCTTCAACATCAGATGAGTAATGAGACGTTTTTTTATAAAAGGACCATAGTGTTTTGGACATGGTACCATGGCTTTTTCCCCTCTTTGGGATACCATGGGATTTTCAACGTGGGCTCTGGTATTTTAAATATATATTTATTTACTTTCTTGCTTACTGTTTGTATATTAGATAATATATAACACATGTACAATGATAGCTTTAAAAAAAAAAAAGACATCTTCCATGGTAATACTGTGTTTGTTTGTTTGATTTCTTTTAAAAGTACCACGGTAATACCATGGTATTCTGGATTATTTGAATATGATCAAGTATCATGGTATATATCATTTTAAAACAACAATTTTCACGGTCTCCCCACAGTATTTTCAGTATGATTTATTATCTTCATATGAAAAGCACTTAACTAATTAACATTTACTTGTGACCACCTAGTTACAAAGTCTCCTGGTTGATATTTATAGCTTTGATTATAAATACCATGCATTACACCATTCAGAAATAACCCTCAAGTGCAACAGAAAACCAAAGTGGCATGAAACAATGATTGATTGGCTTTTAAATATGTAGCTATGTGGCAAAACTCCCAACTTTACATCAAACGCCTCTCATTTCTTTATGAAGAAAAATGGGTATGTACACCCCAGATAATCCTTCAAACCCAGCGTGAGTTCTGACAGCACAAGACGCACATTAGGACAGTGATTAAGGTGTTTTCTCTGTGTTCACAATCCCCCGAGGACTGAAAGAAACCAGTCATCAGGTTTTTATGTGCGGCAACGAGCTGCCATCCCAGATCGCTGATAATCGCCCCGTGGCCAGAACCTGTCACAGACCTCCACCGGTAAATAGACAATTAGACGTGTCTTGTTATGCCTCCCTTGTATATCACGCCCAGCGTTTTTCACTATGACTCTGAAAGGGGCTTTTCCAGATGTTTGTCATAAAGAACATGTTCTTTCCAGAGGCTGTCTCAGCCAATAAAAATCAATCTTTTGTTAAGACGATCGGAGGCCACACAAGTGACGGAAGTTTTATGCCGGTGCCTGGATCACACACAAGCACAAATGCTTTCATTAGGCCCGTATTTACGCGCTTTTCTCCTCTTTTACAAAGTCCTCAGTGCTGGCAAGCATTCAGGCAGCCTTCATGACTCGAAAAAATGCCATTGATTTCAGGATTCAGAGAAACCAGCATGTTTTCTTTGATTATAAACCACACGGGAAACTTGGCATGATTTTCATGGTGTGGAATCAGAAAACTCCTGTCCTCGTACAGTCGACCCACTGTGGCCAATGTTTAGACGAGGTTATCTTTCGATACTAAATCACCACTGCAGGAACACACTGTAAGCTCGATAAACAATGGCTGCATGTAAGCGAAAAGAAGTGTACAACATGATAATGAGCCTACAGTGGGCAGATAAATCCACTCCAGGTCGAGATTAGTGTCCCCCCTGTGAAATATATGTGGATTGCCTTCCTACTCTTTTATATCCCTCCACATTCAGTAGATTTAGAACTAGATGATAAAACTAAGATTACCCACAGGGGATGTGGGGACTATATCTGTTCTGAAATGAACGGAGATCCCAGTGTAATACACATTCAACCCTTCACCCTCAAGTTTTGTTTAGGCTCTGAGAGACATTAAGGGCCATTTTATGACACTCAGGTTGATATACTTAATGACTTTTTCTAAACTGGTGGTAAACAAAACGTCAACTTAACATTCAAACATCCTAAATGTTACTATGCAGTTGCCAGGGTCTTCTGAGAGGTTTCCAATGTGTTGTTAAGTCATTATTAGAGTGTGCTGGGTGTTTTAGTGTGTTGCTATGCCACTGCTAGCGTCTTCCGGAAGTGTCTAAGGTGTTGCTACTGTAGGTGATTATTAAGGTGGTTTTTTTTTTTGTTTGTTTTTTAATATGTTACTATTCAGTTTATGTGGTCTTCTGGGATGTTTCTAAGGTGTTGCTAGGTAGTTATTATGGTGTTGTAGTGTGTTGCTATGCAGTTTATAGCATCTCAGAGGTTTATAATGTGTTGCTGGGTGGTTATTAAGGTGTTCTTGGGTTTTCAATATGTCACTATGCAGTTTATGTGGTCTTCTTGGACATTTCTAAGGTGTTGCTAGGTAGTTATTAGGTTTGTCTGGGTGTTTTAATGTGTTGCCGTTTCTAATATCTGAGAGGTTTCTAAGGTGTTGCTAGGTGGTTATTAAGGTGTTCTTGGGTTTTCAATATGTCACTATGCAGTTTATATGGTTTTCTGGGACATTTGTAAGGTGTTGCTATGTAGTTATTAGGGTGTTCTGGGTGTTGCTATGCAGTTTCTATAATCTGAGAGGCTTATTAGTACTTTAAAAGTACATAGTACCTTTTCACTTCCAGTGACAAGCACCGTACCTATTTTTCTGACAGTGTAGAGCCTTGCTAGGGTGTTCTGGCTCTAAATTCTATAGATAAACCTTCCCTAGTGTACAAGCACTCGAGCAGAAAAGTGAAGTTTCTAAGGGATGAGAGGAATGATGTGTCTGTCTATAGCTGTTGTCACTTTTACATTCTCTGTTATTTTCCTGTCCTTTATTTTAATGTAAGACACAGACACCTCAGTGTTGTCATAACTTGCTAATTATGATACATTTTTGCAAGATGACATTTTCCATTCCTTCACTTTTTCCCTACTTCTGCTTTCTGTCCTTTCTTTATCTCTGTTTTCTTACACTCAAGCCAGTCAAGTGCATTAGTTCTAAAATTAAATCCATATGTCGGAGCAGGTTTCTGGAAGTGGTTGAGTGTATAAACATTGTTGCACATGGAGCATGTGTGTGCTCTGACCCCCCCATGCACCGCGAGCCCAACCCGTCTTTGATATTAAAGGCTACGGGTCACGCCGTGCTGTAATCGTAACGATTATACCGGATTTGGAAGTCTGGGTCCGGGAAGCTACCTCTACTCGCCATCCAGCTGTGTCATGCTTTCTTGCTTAGAACTGCTGTGGACAATTTTTCATAATTATGTCTGTCTCTCTATCAAGCCACTTTTTGTGTTTGTTCAGGTGGGTTTCATATCGTTGTGTGTCCGAAAAAAAAAAAAGGGATAAATTCTGTGTGATTAATGAGAGAGATCTGGAGATCTCATGAAAATGTCATGCTTTCATGTTTTTATAAGCGCTGAACAGACAAACTTTAAATAATCAGGTTCTACATGCAGTGTAGTGCTGTTATTCTGAACAACAATTAAATGAAAACTATGATTAAAGTAGTACTGTAGAAGTTTATTGTGTTTTGCTACTGGTATTTGATTATTTAATTAAATTTTAGATAACAGCTGGAATTTAAGTTTTATTGAATGTGAGATTATTCATTTTCATTGAAAGTGTTTGACATGAATGGACTAAATGTGGTTAAAATGGCATCATAAAGGTTAATATGCCACTGAAAATAAATTCTAGATGGCAAACATTAATAGCCCTTTTAATACAAGTTAATTTCTAAAACTGGTTGTCACAACTTAAATTTTTCATGAGTGAATAAATTTGTGGTAAATCTCCAAACTCTGTGTACACAGAGGAGAATTGACAACCATATTTATCTATAGTGTATAAGACATATTAGTAGACACACACAGTCTCTCTCTCTCTCTCACACACACACACCTGATTTTTGCTTGCTGCAGTGTCTTCTCAGTCCAAATCTCATTAAAACATCTCACTGTAAATAATTACTTCATTGTTGTTTCTAGCTCGCAATAAAAGCATTTCCTTTTCTCTGTTTTTTGAATAATATGTTGCAAACCTAAGAAATTTCCTGGGCCTTTAGCTATTAAAATGTGACTCACTGGAGATTTTGCTCAGCCTTCATGGATAAAATTGCCTGATTCTCCAGTATGCAGTAAAACTATCGGCATAATGTTTAATTCTTGTTTTCCCCACAACTCCGCCTTATGAATCGTTTAAATGTTCGCATTAATGCAGCATTTGCAATTTTTTGCAAAGTCAGCCATTTCAAGCACAAGTGCACTCGAGGCTAATTGCGTTCGGGTGTGGTAGCCTCGTTTCTCATTAGTGCACCTTGCGTTATAGGAAGAATCATTAGTGATCAAGAGTCCCTCATCAATTATTAAACCCCTACCTGACCATGAATTCTAAAATGATGCTGTGCATGTCCAATCTTGTACTTTTTTTTTATCCGTTATGCAAACATAGTGAAACACCTTCCTGTACGTAATCAGTGACTAAACATGTTACTTGGAAACATAAAGAAAAGCCTGGTTTACTCAGAAATGAAAATTCTGTCATCATTTACTCCTCATGTTGCCCTGACTCCAGTTTGAACAATGTAAGGCTGAACACCGTTACTGACAATCTTCATTTTGGCTGCGTGAGATTCTCCAGCTTTGTTGTTGTTGAGCAACTGAAGCTAGAGCTGTTAAAGCTCCGCCCTCTCTTCTGGAAAGGGGGTCGGGAGCAGCAGCTCATTTGCATTTAAAGGGACACACACAAAAACGGCGTGTTTTTTGCTCACTGCCAAATAAGGGCAAATTTGACAAGCTATAATAAATGATCTGTGGGGTGTTTTGAGCTGAAACTTCACAGACACATTCTGGGGACACCAGAGACTTATATTACATCTTGGGAAAAGGGGCATAATAGGTCCTCTTTAATATGCTTTATACTGTTGTCATACTATTTGTGTGTAACAGAAATGTTTATTCACATTTCAGGCCAACAAGGGTTCTTATACACCGACGGGACGGCACTCGGTTTCTGTAGAGGTGCAAGTGCAGAAACAGAGAGAGGACAGAGACTCTTTCACTCAAGCCCAGAGGCAATACAACTCCTTACCGCGGTAAGAGAAGCCACTGCACTCAATATCTCAGATTAGATCTATAACCACACAAACACTCTCATAACAATAACACAATATTCCCCTAAAGCATTCATTCAACAATTTTCATGTAATCGTGAACTTCTTTTTTTATAGAGCAAGAGTGCAATTCTCAGCTCATGTTTAACATTTGTGCACACACTCTGGAATCAAAAACTAAAAAGTAGCTTTAAATAAAATTCAGTAAGTAAAATGCATTAGCATTTGTAAGTTTTATATTATTAATAATTATTAATTTATTATTATTATTATATACACTACTGTTCACAAATTTGGGGTCGGTAAGATTTTTAAATGTTTTAGATAGAAGACGAGGCGGCATTTATTTGATCAAAAATATGATAAAAACAGTAATAATGTGAAATATAACAATTTCAAATAACTTTTCTATATGAATCTATTGTAAAATGTAATTTATTCCTGTGATCAAAGCTGAATTTTCAGCATCAATGTCACATGATCCTTCAGAAATCATTCTGATATGCTGATTTGCTGCTTAAGAGACATTCCTTCATATCAGGATCCTTTGATGAATACAAAATTTATAGAATGAACAGCATTTATTTAAAAAATATATATATATGTATATATATATAGCAAGCAATACATCTCAGATATGAGCACATACGTTGCCAGAACAACTAGAGCAAAGCAGTGAAAAGTAATGTTTTAATAAATTCATGCTAATAAATCAGCCATAAGCCAAATATTCATGCAATCTTATATTCATGTCTCCCACACTCTCCCCGTCCTCAGTGGCGTTTCTCAGCTGTAGTCATGCCATTGTCATGTGGTCGGTTCTGTTTTAGCTCTAAGCCCTCAGAACACCAACAACGTCTGTCTTCATGCTCTCAGGGCCAAGAGAATGTGCCCCTCCTAAACCTAATAAAGATCAGCCCGAGAACCTGTTTGTTGAGGGAAGTTTATCTTGGCAACTGCAGTCTATAGGGCCCCCCTTTTTGGATGGATATCGGCCCCATCCCTCATCTGTTTTATCTTCTCTCTTCACTTTCTCTCTTTCCCTTTGCATATTTGTCATAAATGTCAATAAAGCTTAGAAAGTTGCCCGCAGGCTGAGTTTGAGATCAGCATTTTTACTTGCAGGCATTGGTATCTTCTTAATCTGCTTCAGTTCATGCAAAGTATCCAGCCAACAGACACGAGAAGAAGAAAAAATCCCGCATTGGAGCTTTACATACTTAACTGAAAGGGGTGGGGGCTGCAGGCGGTGCTGATAAACTTTCACTCAATATTTCAGTACATTTATTTACAGCACAGCAGGAAATACCTTTTTTATGTTTTCTGATGAAAATGGTCCAGCTCAAATGTCACCTTCACAATGCAGTCATGTTGTAGGTGCTGCTAAGGTAGTCTGAGTGGATTTTAGCCACTAAACAGACAAAGAAAGAAAAGACAAAAAATCGTGAAGGCTGACATTGAATCTTTAAAAAATACACACTCCCAAGTCTCTATACGATATAGTTTCCCGTTTTGTGCTCCAGGTCAAAATTCTGACCTCTTTGTCTGATATTTGAGCACACTTTTTTTCAACAAACCATATAATACTTTCAGTAGAACCTCAATTTATGCAGCACCAGATTTGTAAAAAGCTTTTTTTTTTTTTTATTATAAAATTATACTTTTATTCTTCAAGGATGCATTTGATTAAAACAAGAAAAAATTATGTTACAAAAGATTTCTATTTCAAATAAATGCTGTTCTACAGACAAATAATTCTGGGGGGAAAAGAAAATCAGCATATTAGAATGATTTCCTAAAGGATTAGTTCACTTCAGAATTCAAATTTCCTGATAATTTACTCACCCCCGTCATCCAAGATGTTTATGTCTTTCTTTCTTCAGTCGAAAAGAAATGAAGGTTTTTGAGGAAAATATTTCAGGATTTTTCTCCATGTAGTGGACTTCAACAGGGTACAATGGGTCGAAGGTCCAAATTGCAGTTTTAAAACAGCTTCAAAGGACTCTACACGATCCCAGATGAGGAATAAGGATCTTATCTAGTGAAACAATCAGTCATTTTCTAAAAAAAAATAATAATTCTATATATATATATATATACACTTTTTAACCACAAATGCTTGTCTTGCACTGCTCTGTGATGCGCCACGCATTTCGTAATCACGTTGGAAAGGTCACACATGATGTTTTTTTTCGACTAACTCGTTGCATGTTCACTTTGTAAACATTTGCTCGGTACTTCCGCTTACGTCATGCGTGACCTTTCCAACATCATTATGTAATGCGTGGTGTATCGCAGAGCTAGTGATGAGCATTTGTGGTTAATATATATATATATATAGAAAATGACTGATTGTTTCACTAGATAAGACCCTTATTCCTCGTCTGGAATCGTGTACAGTCCTTTGAAGCTGCACTGAAACTGACATTTGCACATTCAACCCATTGTACCCTGTTGAAGTCCACTATATGGAGAAAAATCATGGAATGTTTTCCTCAAAAACCTTAATTTCTGTTCGACTGATGAAAGAAAGACATGCACATCTTGGATGACATGGGGGTGAGTAAATTATCAGGAAATTTTAATTCTGAAGTGAACTAATTCTTTTTAGGATCATCTGACACTGAAGACATGATGGAAGACATTAAGTCCTAAAAAGTATAAGATGTGTATTTTATGTTTACAAGGTAAGCATTATCATTACTATACTGTTGATACTTAGGGTTAGGGACCTAATTTAAAGTATAAGACTGTGGTCTGCAGGTATTTTGAAAAGGAATTATTGGGAAATGTCTGCTGTGTGTGTGTGTGTGTGTGTGTGTGTGTGTGTGTGTGTGTGTGGTCTAAGCNCCTACATGTTTGGCGCTTGTTTTTATTGGCTTTGAGAACAGTGTAACCAGGATATGTACAATTACAGAATTATTCCCCCCTCAAGCAATGACAAAACCCAGCGCACACCGCAGAAAGGAGGGGAGCCTTGCATGAAAAATCCCAGTTTCATCCATCATTCTTCTCCCTTCTCTTTTCTTCACTCTTTCCCAAGACAGTAGAGAAAGTCCTAGGGTCGATATAGAGGTCAACATTCACTACTCCACACTACGTGGACATAATGACAGTTAATCAATTCAACCAATCAGCTTCCACTATTTCTCACTGCCTTAAGCATCTTCAATGTCGTTGTCTATATTAAGCGAACTTCAGATGAAAATGCCGGCTTTACAAGGAATCCACCGACTAGTTCCTGCCGGAGCTTTGACACTTTCCCTGTGGGAAACTCAGCATGGACGGCGGCCCTTTGATACGCATTCCACCCATAATCTCATACCGTCGGTCAAGCAGGGTCAAGCTGGTGTGAAATGACCCCTGTCCTCTGGAGGACCCGGCTGAGATGCGCGCTCATTAGTAATGTATGGACTTACTGGAACGTCGTTCCTCCACCAATCGTAACGCAGCTTGGATTGATCAACAGTTTCATGGACAGACTGTGGATTATAAGCAAGCTTTAACAGGGATCCAACTGTGTGTTTACCCTGTGGGTTCAGATTTAGCACTTGGCTAATGAAGGGATTCTTTTTTTGGAAGGTGGATTAGAGAGACAGAAAGGGAGGAACAGAAAATAAGACAGATAAGTGAAGTGTATGCTGATTAGCAGTAATGGAAGTCATGTGAAACAGAGCGCAACTTCATGCAACAGCTGCACGTTATAATACGGCAACACTCACAGTCGCAGAGATAAGATGCACGTCCCACATTCCAGCGTCTCGTTCTGCTTCCTGTTAACAAATAGAAAACATTACTCAAGGTGTTGAGATAATATTGTTCTCTGTGTGTATATCTGTTGTCCTTTTGATAAACTGCGATGCACACCAGCTGTGTTTCAGATATAAATATTGTAGCTATTGGGAGAGAGTAAAATACTTGTTTATTCTTATTCTGTCTTTAATGTTTTTACCTGCATTGTGACATGACATTATCATAGAGATACTACACATCCTTTCACATCATTTTATCTACACAAGTGAAGCGTGTAGTTTTTGCGCCACTGGCATCACAATTAATGTTTTTGAACAGGTTTCACAAATATTCCCCCATCTGCTATTGGTCGAACAAACAGATAGCAACAGCTCAACCAATGGTGTAAGACTGGGGCGGGGCTATGTTGGGTTGCTCGGGATTCACAAACATTGAGAGCAGTGTTTTTGATACACTTTTCAGGGAATTCAATCTACAAATGTGACCCATGCTGGCAAAGTGAGTAGGAATGCGACTTAAAAATTGAGGTTTTCACAAAAATGAGTTCATTAAGCCCTCGTCTAGTGATCCCAATGCTCCAAATAGCAGTTAAACATATACAATTATCTTTTATTGTACGTTTTCTAAGGAGTACCTTTTTTTTTTGAGCATGAAAAATGCAGTTTTTCTCTGCTCGCGATCCCGATTTACACATACACAGAATTACATTATTTTAAAAAATCTGTCTTGGCAAGTATTCACACAAACATTATCTTTTATGTCTTAAAGGATTAGTTCACTTTCAAATGAAAATTAGCCCAAGCTTTACTCACCCTCAAGCCATCCTAGGTGTATATGACTTTCTTCTTTCTGATGAATACAATCAGAGATATTTTAATAAATATCCTGACGCATACAAGCTTTATAATGGCAGTGAACAGGGGTCACGAGTGTGAGCTGGAGATAATGCTTCCATCCACATCCATTATAAATGTGGACTCCACACGGCTCTGGGGGGTTAATAAGGGCCCTCTGAAACGAAGCGACGCGTCTGTGAAAAAAAAAATTTGATATTTAACAAGTTATGAAGTAAAATATCTAGCTTCCGCCAGACCGCCTTCCGTATTCAACATGAGAAGTGTAAAACTCTTGCAGTTCAAAAAGCTTACGCTATGTCCTACACCTGATGCGACGCCAGTTTACACTTTCTTCGTAATTTGAATACGGAAGGCGGTCTGAACAGGAAATAGTAACAGGTAGAACAGCTAGTCGAAGAACAGGCAATGGGTCAGGGCGGGCAGATAACAATCATAAATCCAAAAAAGAGCAAATAGTCCAAAGGGCAGGCAGCAGAGAATCGTACACGGGGAACAGACAGACAAACGCTCAGAATTGCCACAAGAGTAAACAAGACCTCGCAATGAGTGTGAGGATGTGAATGGCTTAAATAGTCCAGGTAATGTGCTGCAGCTGGGTGTGGTGATTAGTGATTGGTGTAGTGAGTGCAGGTGATTGCCATGGAGGATGATGGGAAATGAAGTCCGGGAATGACTGGAACTGTGACAATATGACTATCTTTTTCAGACTAACACAATCGGAGATATATGTAATTTTGTAATGTTTGCTTCTAGCTGTATGATAGTTTTTACATAACTCATCTTCTATGTTAAAGTGATAGTCACCATTCTTTAATTTTCTCAATAGTTTCAATAACAACTGTACAGACGTGACTGTAAGAGTGTGAAGATTGTTCTTTTTTCTACCTGACACCATTATCTCTTGTGAAAAGTGCCACGTGTTTCCCCTTTTCTGTGTTCTGCTGGGATTTGCTCTTAGTATGAGGTTGAATAGCTCACATTCATTCTGTATAAACACAGCTTACTGATAATCAAAATACAACAATGTACTGTAATCAACACAGTATTATTGCCATCCAGTCAGATTCACCTTCCTACGTATTTCAAAATACTAGGTTAATGGCCTTTGACTTCAATTGATATGCTTTACGCAATCAGTCTTGACTGTAATCTGTTGCATTCATTTTCCAATTTTTTATTTATTATCCAAACAATGTGACCCATAGTGCATGAAACGATGATATTCAGTGGTGTGTGCACTATTATATTTATTCATACTTAACGTTGTGTTTGTTCTAAACCTTGAACCATAAAATTTAGTGTGTAATTTGCTGCATACCTTTTCTTTGAATGACATGAATGATGCCTCAAATCATGTGGCTTATTGAGGAGAGCTGTGTTATTACTTTTCTTAGCACTCGAATGTACAATTGTCACCTACCAATCAATAAAACTGGTGATTTACATTGAAATTGGGAGCCATTTCTAGGGTCCATAATAACATAGATACGTGGGCTTTTTTAGACTTTGGCTAGTAAACAACCACCTAGCAGTCACCCAGAACACCCTAACATCTTGATAGTGACAAAACAATTTCACCATCACATTCTGGACGATACTAGAACATTTGAGTGTCTGCTTTTGAAAGCACTCCTCTCTTGCGTGAGCCGATGTGTGAAATCCCAACAGAAGTGTGCACATACACACGTGCACACATGCTTTTAAGCATGCAAGGCCAGTGAGGTGTGAGTGGGCCTTCATTTAGCCATGAGGCGCAGGGATGTGGCACGTTAGCTACTTCACATTCCCACTTAATGGATCCTAATAACGGAGCAGAGAGAAGATGGACAGAGTCTGAGTGGACACCCCTCACAATGGCCACTATGTTGACAAAGACATTTCTAGGTTTGATATTTCTTTCCCCATTCCTTTAGGCAAGAAAGGGATCTAACTCTGGTGGTCTGTCAAATGTCTAGTAGTTGATTGGCCGGTATGGATGGACGTTAAAGGAACCTGTTATTTCCTCTCTTGATGTTAAGTACGCTAGCGGGCCTCAAACAGAGTGTTTAACCATTTGTGCTCAGCAAAGAACTAGATTTTTACATATTCTGAAGAAAATGTAAGTGCCACTTGTCTTGGGACAACCCGCCACCACAATGTGAGCATGTGGTAGTTGATTGTTAGGGCTTTCCTGTTTGGTTGCTTACTGGGTCTGGTCTAAATATTCTGTTCTCTAGATCTGATGCAGGTCCTTCTTTCAGTGGTCCACCAGACTCAATTTATTTGTGCACACTAGACGCAACATGACTTCACCAATCAGAAGAGCATGTGGGCGGAGTCTCTCTTGCAGTGAAATGTATAAGTACATAATCAAATTCATATACGCTACCAGTCAAAAGTTTGTAAACATTACTATTTTTAATGTTTTTGAACAAAGTCTCTTACGCTCATTAAGGCTGCATTTATTTCATAATAAATACAGAAAAAACAATAATATTGTGAAATATTACAATTTAAAATGATGGTTTTCTATTTAATATACTTTAAAATATAATTTATTTCTGTGATGAATTGTCAGCATCATTACTCCAGTCTTCAGTGTCACATGATCCTTCAGAAATCATTGTAATATGCTGATCTATTATCAATGTTGGAAACAGTTGTGCTGCTTAATATTATTTAATAACCTGTGATACTTTTTCAGGATTCTTTGATGAATAAAAAGTTAAAAAATATCAGCATTCATTTAAAATAGAAATCCTTTGTAACAATATACACTACCGTTCAAAAGTTTGGGGTCAGTAATTTTTTTCTTTTTTTGAAAGGAATTAATACTTTTATTCAGCACAAATGTGTTAAATTGATAAAAAAAAAAGTGATAGTAAAGATTTATATTGTTAGGAAATATTTATATTTTGAATAAATGCTGTTCTTTTTAACCTTTTATTAATCAATGAATCCTGAAAAAAGTATCACAGGTTATTAAATAATATTAAGCAGCACAACTGTTTCCAACATTGATAATAAATCAGCATATTAGAATGATTTCTGAAGGATCATGTGACACTGAAGACTGGAGTAATGATGCTGAAAATTCAGCTTTGCATCACAGAAATAAATTATATTTTAAAGTATATTAAAATAGAAAACCATAATTTTAAATTGTAATAATATTTCACAATATTATTGTTTTTCTGTAATGAAATAAATGCAGCCTTAATGAGCATAAGAGACTTTGTTCAAAAACATTACCAGTCAAAGGTTTGGAAACATTACTATTTTTAGTGTATATTAAACCATTTTAACATTATTAAAAATACTGAAACAATCTTTGTCATGGAATACACTTCTTTGTTCAAATGTTCAGTCACAGTTTAGTTTAGGGTCCAATTCTCACTATTAACTAAGACTTTTGCTTCAATAAACTTCTAAGTACTGCTAATTTATAGTTAGTAAGGTAGTTGTTAAAGGGATAGTTCACCCAAAAATGAAAATTATCCCATAATTTACTCACCCTTAAGCCATCCTAGGTGTATATGACTTTCTTCTTTCAGCCAAACACAATAGAAGTTATATTAAAAATTATATTAAAAAATGTCATGGCTCTTCCAAGCTTTATAATAAAAGTGAATAGTACCATTGCCCAAAAAAGCGCATCCATCCATCATAAAAATAATCCATACGGCTGCAGGAGGTTAATAAAGACCTTCTGAAGTAATGCGGTTTTGTAAGAAAAATATCAATATTCCTAACTTTAGAAACTGTAATCACTGGCTTTCGGTAATGGCCGTTGCGCGTTCACGAGAGAGTCGAGTTCCGGAGTATGACGTAGGTGTAGCGTAATCTTAAGTCTTTATTTAGATAGACTCACGAACGCACCATTTTAAGAATAATACAAATCTACAGTATAGCTAAAACAACACTTCTTTTTGCCATTTTCCTTTGCTGTAAACAACGCGTGCTTCCGTGTTCGTCACTTCTCCCCCAGCGCTTACGCTACGCCTACGTCATATGCTGGTGTTGTGCCGAATTTCGACTCCCTACCAAATTATTTGTCGTCTCTGTTACTGAACCTTCTTTCTCTCTTCCTCACAGACAACCACGCAAAAACCCTAGCACCGTGTCTCAAGACTCTTGGGATAAAGTCTATCCTCCTGGCGAGGTCTTTCAGACCGCCAAAGAGAACCCACGCTACTCCAGCTACCAGGGATCGCGCACTGCCAACGGCTACCTGGGCGCCGCCACCACGGGCCTGAATGCTCGCGTACTCCTGGAGACCCAAGAGCTCCTGAGACAGGAACAGAGACGAAAGGAGCAGGAGGCTAAAACCAAGCTACCTACGATGGAGGAGACACCAACCCCAAGCCAAATCCCTGTTCCTACACCACCCAAAGGTCCTTACCGACAAGATGTGCCACCATCGCCGACCCAACTCGCCCAGCTCAACCGTCTACAGACCCCTGAGAAGGGCCGTCCCTTCTACTCTTGAGACGAGAGATCAAAACTGTAGGAAAAACTGTATTACAGCAATAATATTGAATGGAAAGAGACAGAGCTATAATATGGAGACTGAATGGAGGATTCTGGGTAATTGGTTTTGGAGGTTTTTCTGAGGGTTGCCAATTTTTTTTTTTTTTTACTCTAGTATGTACACACTGAAAATCTTTGTGGAATATCCATCTTCCATCCCTGCTTTTGACAGATGCGTATGTGTTTGTTCTGAATTCATTGACATAACGGCACTAGGTTCTCTTGTCAATCACATGACAGTCGCCCGAGGCTTTGATACATGGCTGTTTCCACCATATTGTGACCTACATATCATGTTTTTGTCAAGTGTGCAGAGAACTTGTAGGTGGGTGAATTTCACTACGCCTGTCAGGAACATGTCTGGGTCATATTGCACCACAGAATCAAAGACAAATATATGCAATATTTAGCTTTAAAAAATTAAGCCTGCTTCTAGCACTATAAAGATTTTTTTTTTCAGTTTCACATGATGTGGAATAAAAAACAGAATAACAATTTGTCCCTACAACATATTAATTTGTGACTTTTTAATAATTTGTTCCCTTGTTTTGTTCCCTGGCCATCCTGGCCAGATTTGCACATTGGCCTCTGTCCATCATGGCCTCCTAATCATCCCCATACACTGATTGGCTTCATCACTCTGTCTCCTCTCCACCAATAAGCTGGTGTGTGGTGGGCGTTCTGGCGCAATATGGCTGCCGTCGCATCATCCAGGTGGATGCTGCACATTGGTGGTGGTTGAGGAGATTCCCCCTACTATATGTAAAGCGCTTTGAGTACCCAGAAAAGCGCTATATAAATGTAACAAATTATTAATTATTATTATTGTTTTAGTTAAATCATGGCCACATTGTACTATTTTTTTCCTTTTTATTTTAGTTAAATTGTGAAAAAAAAAAGAGGGAACAAATTAATAAACTGTAGCGACAAATTCTTGTTTTTTCCCCCCTGAGTGTCATGTCTGGGGCACCATATCATGAAAAATAATTTTCCTAAAAAATCACATTACCATAATTCAGAATTTAATTTTCATTAGACTATTAAGGCAATATAAGAATGTTTACTCTATTATAATTAAAAAATCTATTTTTTTTTTTATTAAAACAGCATAAATTCTGTACAACANGAATGTTTACTCTATTATAATTAAAAAATCTAAATATTTTTTTTTATTAAAACAGCATAAATTCTGTACAACAAATTAACTTTAATAGATCAATATTTTTACATCATAGCACTGAGAATGAGATTTTTGTTGTGTTACACTAATGAGAATTTTGTAAGTGTACACTAAAAATTATTTGATTTATCACATTTTTTCTTTTGTCAAATCAACTTAATCATTAATGTGGTTCAGATAACAATATTTTGTCGATTAAACCAATCACCTTCATTATATTAACTCAAATTTTTAATTTCAGTGAACTCAAAATTAAGGCAACCAACTTTAAGTTAAACCAACAATTCTTTTTAACAGTGTAGGTGTGCTGTATGTGTTCTTAGTGCATGGTTTAATCCATGTACTCCAACAGTGTAGCTGAACTCAGCTAATAAAGTGCAATAAGGTTATGACCCCACAACCCTCCAACTCTCTGCTAAGGAAACCCCCATTAACCCGTCGTACTTCTCAATTGCTCCTCATGTGACGCCTTCCATCTCCACCTACTTTATAATTGATTCTTTTGCTCCTTCCTCCAGTTAGTGGTCTCCGTTCCTCCACTAATAAGCTAGTAAATGTACAGCTCTCAGGCTTCTTACTGCAATTCATCCCAGACCAGGAATGAGGGAATTAATTAAAACTGGGTACTTTTTAAAAATATATATTTTTTTAATTTGTTAAATAGCTTTCTGAAGAATAACAAATATGTTTTGGTGCTACTAATAGAACAGAAATTACATATTGCACCTTTAAAGGCAACATGAATCAATGTTATTGGGTGAGATTAAACAAATTTATCCATCAGGAATCAGTGGGAATGTGAATATTTTCACTATATTACAGGAGGTTGGAGGGGAGGAGCTTAAAAATAAGAGGGATTGATGATATGCACAATGGAAAATCGTTTTAAATGCGGAGCATGTTTTTACAGTTTTATGAAAGATTACAAACTTTTGGGGGGTTATTAATAACATGCACAGATTAATCTTGCATAATAACACCAGGAACATGTATTAAGAAAGTAAATAATGTGTATTTTGAATTCATGTTGACTTTAATGCTTCCTATCAAGATTGTATTCTCGTGACTTCCAGGCAGTTTGCTCATGTATGTGTATGCGTGGTCCTAGTTTCGTCATGGGGACAAAATGTCCCGACACAAAGATGGAAATATCTGAAATCTTTGTCCTTGTGGAGACATTTCTTTGTGCCCATAAGGAGAACAGCTTATAAATCATACGAGGTGATGTTTTTTGAAAATGTAAAAATGCAGAAAGTGTTCTGTGATGGGAAGGTTTAGGATTAGGAGATAGAATATCCAGTTTGTACGGTATAAAAATCATGTCTAAGGAAAGTCCCCATGAAACATGGAAACCCAGTGTGTGCATTAGTTTTAGACCTAGTAGGTGTGGGTGTGACTCTGACCTTTGCCTTCTTACAACCCATCTTTGGTTTCAGCGGCTCAGGCGGAGACCAGGTCTGTTCAGCACTTTAGTTATCATCACACAGGTTAATGGACAGTTGCTCGTGCACATGTTCCACTATAACACAACAAAGCTCAGGTTACAGCTCTCGCCGCAGTAGCCACGGATAGTGTCGAAAACCTGTTTAAAGGAGCAGTTCACCTAGTAATGTAAATTTTGTCGTCGTCTCTTCTCTCTCAAGTCGTTCCAAACATGTTTCTTTCTGTGGAAAACAAAAGTGTAGTTCACACAGCTTGAAACTATCTTAATTGTATAAAAAAAAGACAAGAAAAAAGGTAATTTTTTCAGTGACTATCCCTTTAAATCTAGCTGTCTTTTAACTGTTCATTCAGAAATCTAAACCACACTAACAAATGTCATGTGGCTTTTATCTGTGCTCTATATGGTACTTGTATGTGTGTGGGTTTTGCATGGGATTGTGTATCACCAGTGCCTGTAACATGACTCTTTTTTGTCTATGAACTGTATCTTGGCAGGAACATGAAACACTTGGCCACATTTTTCAGAGCTAAATCTAAAAGAGCTCAATAAGCTCTCACAAAAAGGAACGCCAAGCCCATTGACCAATGTACTCTCCTCCAAGTCTCTCAAAGTGAGTCCGCCTGGCGTCTCTCTCTGTCTCGCATCCATTCATTGTGGAAAACATTCAGTATATCTACTCTGTTCCCTGAGCAAAAATTTGGTACTTCCTGTTATGGATTCTGTGGTTCGACATGATGTGTTTCTAGTATTGTAGTTACTAACAGAGAAGACATTTCCAGAACAGCAGCGTAATAATATTTTTTGTCTTTTTTTTTCGGTGCTGGCTGCTTATCTACTATTTTATATCACATTGTAACTGTATACATAAGATGTTTTCGATGGGAGGTGCCTGTGAAGAGGGATGTTTTTGTATGTTAAAAGTTTAATGTGTCGACAAATGCACATATTTTTAAAATGAAATCACTATTATCTTTCTCTGATCATACAGCATTTGTTTTAATCTTTAAAAGAAAGCTAAGAGTAATCTGCACATTTTAATGTATTTCTATGACATTTTGTTGTCCACTTCATAGGTACTATGGTGTTCGATTCCTGTATGCACAGTGAAAATGGTTTTTACACAGTTTTTACCTGATGTGTCAAAATGTACACAAAGCTTCTCTGTACATATCAAATCTATATTCAATAAAAAGTTTCTTCATTTTGTTTACAGTAATTGTTCCCCCCCTTTATTTTCAAAACACCATGTGCTTAACCATCAATTAAACACTATATAACATTTTAAATATTTTATAATAATCATTTGATTAAGATTGTCATTAAAATTATGTATTTAAAAAAAAAAACATTTAAGGTCAAACTATCTTTTCATATTACTTTGATTGTGGGGTATTTTTGTCACATAACAGTGATGGCTGTCTGTAAGTTGGTTATACAACAGATTTTGATTTGAAAGACAATATTAATTTATAGCAATTATATAATTGTCTTAAAAAAAAACTGCCTTTTAGTAAGACATGCCATGATTATTATGATCTCAGGACAGTTAAACCACATGTCAAATAAATGTAAAAGTGCAAAATAATTAATTTTTAAATTAAGAAATACACTGTTTTTGTGAAGAGGCATCTGAATGCACATAATAAACAGTTTTCTGTAACAAAATCTGCTTAGCGGTAATAATGGAACAGCATTATAAAAGTATTATTTACAACGATCTGCATTTCCATGGGTTTTTGTTGTAAGAGACAATAAAAACAACTTTGTGAATCCACACCACTCCTTTCCTGTAAAAAAAAAAAAAAAAAAGAGCTTGCTCCGCTGGGAGCTTGATTGACAAGCGATCTAACAAATCATAACGCCGAATCTGCCATTTTGTCCGACAAAGCAGCCAGGAGTTAGATTAACCTCAGTCAAAGAATATACACTAACAAGAAGCGACAGTCAATAGAACGTTCCATTGAAACACCGGCGCCCAGCAGCAGCCCTGCGTTTCCGCCATTTTGGGATGAAAGTGAGTCGGCAGTCCACTAGTTTCTATTGCAATATCAGCTGCTTTGATAAAACAAAACGTACATTAAAGCTGAAATCCAACCTGAATGATGACAACACAGAATAAAATACTATCACTAGTGATCATCAAATCCTTTTACAGTTTATTTTACACACTTTGTGTTTAAATCTTCCACTTTTTTCACAAAACCTTTGCTCTCTAGAAACCCAGTCAGTTTGGGTTAAAATTCTTTAAAAGGCTTATAAACAATTATTACCAACATATGAAATTAAATTAAGGACATGCATCAGAAAAATTGGGAATGTTGGACAATAAATATATGAATATAACAGCTTGATTTTACAGTGTTGTCTAATGTCCGTTAAAGCAAAAGTGTCCAAAAGTGGGAATTATGCGATAACGGACACAGCAATGCACCATGTATTATAAGATCATTATGTTTGTAGCGTGATCAATTAAAACGTACAATAGCCTATTTAAATTCAGACCTAGATATTATTACTATTACTCCACTAGGTCTGAAATATATTGTTCACTGCAAACATGATGATCTTAAATTTATTAATTATTAATTTACTATTAATAAATGTGTAAAGTTGCATAAAATGGAAATACTCAACTAAGTAGGCTAACTACGTTACCTCAGATGGATGGATGGTTGGATTCCACAACTGGTAATAAAACATATATAAGACAATACAACATTTACTGTGGGAGCCATACAATTTACTGGTGACTTAATTTTAAAAAACAGTTTTATTGCGCTTTTGATTTGGTAGTGAAATTCGCTGATTTTGGGTGGGTAAGATGTGAAGGATTCAATGGTCCAGTTAGTATTTTCATCCCATAATGGCGGCCGCGCTACCGGAGCGCCATCTAGTGGCTGTTAGCAAAAAAGTATCAGTGTCGCCTCTTGGGTTCTAAGCTCTTTGCCTCAGTGGACTAGAACTTGAAAAATGGAGTGTATTTCCGTCTTTCCGCGTTCATGTATGTTCATGTTTATTTGATGCTAGAAATTAACTAGTAGGAAGAGATGATTGGTTCATGAGCCGAATGAGCTAAGGCAATCTGTCACGACACATTAAAGAGCCACAAAACGTTTTTTATTGTTCTAATTTCTTTAGGGTCAGTCTCTGAGCAATATGTAATTTATTTACGTCATGAAATAATCTTCATTCCATAAAATAAGTATAATGAACTAGGCAAAAAGCATTTCGATCATCTCCAGCATGTTTTAATTAGCCTACCAAAAAAATCAAACAGTTGTTCAGCCCTCACGCATGTTAAAAACTTAGGCATCAATCACGTCACTGAATATTTGCCAGCAAAGAAATAATTATTAGCCTACCTTACAATCCATTTGTTTTCAAATCCACATCATCGTCCCCCTCAAAGTATTTCGCCATGTTGAAATGACGTGATCCTCACGCTCACGACTCTGTAGTTGGCTAGTATAGTGATGCCAGCGGAGACAATGAGACAATCAGTACCTGTACGGAAGAACCACCAGAAAAGCTCAAAAGCCAGATTTGATTACGGATGAAATCCTATGTAGGGATGCCTAACTAAGTTGCTTCTTTTTATTTGCACAGCTAAGGGAGTTGATTATTGAGTCATTCTACGAAACGGGTGCCATTTGGGTCCGCAACATTTGATCAGATGCATAAGGCACAAAAAATATCCCAAAGTCTGTTTCCAAAGCTTAAAGTCATAAATTCAAGTGTTCTTTTTAACATGATATATGATAAAATGCTTTGTTTGAAGATTAGCATACGATTTTTTATCATTTTTCATTATTACATAGCCAATTTTACATGTCCGTGTTAACCAACATGACATTTGCGTCTAAAATATCACCAAATAAGTTATGTATTTTTTTCAAACATATACTATTTTCAGGATTATATGTGTGTCCCTGTTTACACAAAATATATTTATTCACAATAAAAACATTTTTTGTAAATATTTTATGATTTGTGCCCGTCCCTCAGTTTGACTTACCACCCCGTCACACTAACTTGTTTTATCTTTAAATAACGCACTGTTACTTTAAATGACATCACAAAGCCGAAGTGACATTATTTGAGCCTTATAGCCACCAAGAACAAAAGCAGGCATTTATGTACATTTTTTTTACATTGTTTATTTGTTGCTTTTTCATGTTAGGCAGGGCCGTCAAGCTTAAACTGACCACCCCGTCACACAAAATAGATAGGGAAAACTGTTTTTTACATTATTAATACAAAGATAATAATATTTCAACATTTTGGGATGAAATTTACCACCCCGTCACGTTTTTGTGACAGGGTGGTATGTGACAGGGTGGTAAATTTCATCCCAAAATGTCCCCTGATAAAAATCACATTCTGGGAGGTAAAACTTTTTTTTTTGGCAGGGTTCCCTTGGTAAAATGTGCATTCCAAGGGCGAAATATCATGTTATTTGGGCTCGCTTCAACCCTTGGACATGAAAAACAACCTGGGGGCAACAGTGTAAAAGTAGTCCAATTCCGCGGGAAAACCGCAGACTTGGCAACACTGTTATTTTCACTCATTCACTCACTCACTATATCACTCAAACACTTTTTACTCAATTTGAATGTCTCTCCTCCCCCAGTTTTTAAAGTTTAAAACCAGCAGATCATATAGAGAAACACTTTGTCCATACCACCCCGTCACATCAGTTACCACCCCTTCACATTTACCACCCCGTCACAGGGTCATTGCGTTAAAAGTTTATGGAAAGAAAATGAAATATTACATAAATTAATGTTGAATGATGTTCTTGTTGTGTGGACTGATCAGATAAATGTAACTTTATTTGTCTTTTTTAAATGAATTCATTTTTTCAGTACAAACAATGAGGCCATTGAAAGGTCAAATTCATATTTCAAGATTAAAAATCTAAAAATAAAAAACTAATGATTAAATTACAAACTTTCTATTGATGGTTTTCAAAAAATGGACATTTTTCTATTAGGAAAACATTAGATTTTAAAAATCTATTTCTTGTTTTACTACGCCAATGGCATACATATTGTCCGTGACGGGGTGGTACAAGAATGGCTTCGTTGCCTGAATAAAAAGGATAATATTAATAAAGATTTTGTGCCTGAGGTTGGAAAATATGTTTTTTGGAGGATTAACATATCTTTCAATTTGTAGGTTTGTTAAAAAAAAAAGTGTTCATAATGAAAATTTTGAAAAATGCAAAGTGGAAATGGCACCCGTTTCGTAGAATGACTCTGTTATTGTTTAGTCCGCTCTCTAAAAATCACTAGTATCAATTTAATTGACACAAAACTCAAGAGATGGTCATGCTGATGCACGTCATTAGATGAAAGCATCAAACACCATTCTGGCATGGTAAAGGGGTCCTTGATTATGATTTCACTGGTAGGGACTACATTGAGCTTTTTCCCGGGTTACTGACATCACAAACCCTAAACTGTACATAAACCACACAACAAAGGGGGTGAGGCCTTGTTATTGCAATACAGTATGTAACGCAAATACAATAGCATGTCATAAAAGCAAGATGACAACATAAGTTAAAATCATAATTAAACTAAACTATACCTGTTCTATCTTCATGCAGCATATATTCTCTGGCTCTGTAGGATCTTACAACAGTTCCCACACGAGAACAAATATGATAATCAATGACTTTAAGATAGTTAACTCCACATCAGCTACATAAATTAATCAGTTACCATTCAGAAACGTCCTGTTGCTTTCTACATGTTGTCACTTCTTCTTGAGTCTCTCCATCATTGTCCGACTCCGGGTTGAACAAAAAAGGCTGAAGTTTATGACATTTTCAGTGTGCCTGCATGAGGTAATTGGCCCTGCTAAGCTAACACTAGCTCTTGAAACTCCGCCCTCTGTTTGAGAGCAGAAGCTCATTTGCATTTAAAGGGACACACACACAAACGGAGCGTTTTTGCTCACCCTCAAAAAGTGACAAATTTAACACGTTATAAAAAATTATCTGTGGGGTATTTTGAGCTAAAAATTACGGAGCCCCTAAAGGGACGTGGTGGTGGAAAAAAAATTGGGAAGGGAGGAAATTTTACATGCTGGTGGAAAAAAAAAAAATTGGGATGGGAGGANTGGGATGGGAGGAATAAAAAATAAAAAAAAAATCTTTTGCGTTCCCTCGCAAAGATATTTGCGTTCCCTCGCAAAGATATTTGCGTTCCCTCGCAAAGATATTTGCGTTCCCTCGCAAAGATATTTGCGTTCCCTCGCAAAGTTATAATCGTTCCCTCGCAAAGTTATAATCGTTCCCTCGCAAAGTTATAATCGTTCCCTTGCTGTGAGCTCGGACAAACTTCCTCTTTAATGTCCCGCTGGCTTGCAGTAGTGTTTCAGTTAGTACCATATGTTAATAATGCACACAAATAATGCGCAGCTCTATAGAGTTTAAACTTGTTAGACTCAAATATAAAGAAATGCAGTCAGTGCTTATTGCAGTTCAGTTGGCAATATATTCACAGATTCGAGCTTCCCGGATTAATAACTCTTGAGTTAAACGTTGTTAAAACACAAATGCAGCTACTTCCAATCATAGTAACCTAGACAACGAGCTACAACAACCCAATTTTCCTCAAATGCGCTTTATAATAAATTGGTCTCTATGAGCAGGTGGCGGAGATACACGCCTGAAGGGACCGTCTGAAAAGTGCAAAACCCAAAACCCTTTTGCTTATTTTATATTATGTAAAATACTCAATAACTTCACTGTAACACACTGTGCTGTCACCAAATTCAGTTCATACATCATTGCTCTCCTGCTGGTACTACAACACTTAGTTTGGCAAGTAGCACATAAAGGCCTTCTTTACACAAAAGATGTTGGTACACAGCTTATATACTTACAACAGCTTATGCATGATAATTGCTTACTGGATTTGATGGCATTGCAATTTATTTAATATTTTTTACTAGTAACAGTGAAGTTATTATTATATTATTTTATTTAATAAATAATAATCATAAAAGTTATTATCAAACTAANCAACCAGCAGGAGAGCAGTGATGTATGAACTAAATTTGGTGTCATAGTGTGTTACAGTGAAGTTATTGAGTATTTTTCATAATATAAAATGAGCAAAAGGGTTTTGGGTTTTGCACTTTTCAGACGGTCCCTTCAGACGTGTATCTCCGCCGCCTGCTTACAGAGACCAATTTATTATAAAGTGCATTTAACATATGTTACTAACTGAAACACTACTGCAAGCCAGCGGGACATTAAAGAGGAAGTTTGTCCGAGCTCACAGCAAGGGATACCAAATATCTTTGCGAGGGAACGCAAACGTTTTGCGAGGGAACGCAAAAGATTTGAAAAAAAAAAAATTTTTTTTCTACCACCATTTCCCTTTAGGGGCTCCGTAAAAACGTCACATACACTCTCTGGGGACATCAGAGATTTATTTTACATCTTGTAAAAGTGGCATTATATGACCCCTTTAAAGTATGGGAAGAACAGCAATACTAACGCTAATGTATAATAATGTATTAGTGAATGTTGAAATTAACATTAAGATGGTAACACTTTACAATAAGTTTTCATTAGTCAACTACTTTAGTTAACATGAACTTAATAAATGCTGTAGAAGTATTGTTAATGTTGATTTCAACATTTACTAATATATTATTAAAAATCAAAAGTTGAAGGTCTATTTGCTAACGCACTTTGAACTAACATGAACAACAATGAACAGCTGGACAGCTATTTTTCATTGTTAGTTCATGTTAACTAGTGTTAACTAATGTTAACTATAATATGGAACCTTATTGTAAAGTGTTACCAGTGATTCAAACCTCTCTGACATTCTATTTGGCAAACTTTGAGTTCCATTGTCAAAGATCATAACAGAAAAAATGCCGGATGCTGAACAGAAGAGAATTTTGACCTTTGTTCTCCTGATATGGCAAGCACATTTTTAGGAGTGGAAAAGAAATGGGAAGAAATATGCATCCGTTTTCCTCCCTCAGTTTAATCTATTTCTGATCCCATATATCATTTTAATGTTGGTTGTGACATGGCTGGCAAGTGTTCTAATGGGAAGTGTAATGACTTTGATGGTGATAAAGACAATGCCGAAATTTATGAAGTTCAGGTCAGGGTGAGAGCGGCTTTGGGAATGTTGGCTCTCGCCCTGTTTCTCATAGAAATTGCCAAGTTGTTCTGTTGGAGAGCAAGGGAGGCCCATTGAAAAGATCCATCTGTTTGAGCCTGTAGAGGGGTGTGTGTGTGTGTGTGTGTGTGTGTACTGAGTGTCCAAAGATAGACATGGGTCATGTCAAAGAAAACTTGAAGGAAACCAGCAGGGATGTGGGGTAGGCAAACGTCTGTGAATCACAGGAAGGGAGAGCAAAACTTGTCCTGGCCCAGCAGGGTTACTCTATGTGGGGTTTTAGGTGCAGATTGGCACAACACATAGCCAGTCACAGCAGCCCCGTGCCTGAACCTCAGAGCGACCGTATATCGAGTATGAACTCAAATCCTCCCCTCTGAGTGAACCCGTTCCACACAACACCTTCTGCTGTCTGGATCACTGCCGCTCTGGGCTTTTCTGCTGCTCACTTTTATGATCCACCTTCCATAAATAGGATACACGTTGATGTACCATAAACTTAAAGGGTTAGTTCACCCAAAAATTAAATTTTTACAAATATTAAGATATGTATTTTTGATGAAATCCAAGGGGCTTTTTTATCCCCCATTGAAAGCAACGTAATTACTGTCATTCAAGGTCCAGAAAAGAAGTAAAAAACATCATTCAAATAGTCAACGTGACTACAGTGGTTCAACCTTAATGTTACGAAGCGAGGTACAGTGGTATGCGAAAGTTTGGGAACCCCTTGCAGAATCTGTGAAAATGTGAATAATTTTAACAAAATAAGAGAGATCATACAAAATGCATGTTATTTTTTATTTTAGTACTGTCCTGAGTAAGATATTTTACATAAAAGATGTTTACATATAATCCACAAGACAAAAAAGTAGCTGAATTTATTAAAATATCTCCGTTCAAAAGTTTGGGAACCCTTGATTCTTAATGCTGTGTGTGGTTACCTAGATGATCCATGACTGTTTTTTTGTTTTGTGATGGTTGTTCATGAGTCCCTTGTTTGTTCTGAGCAGTTAAACTGAACTCTGTTCTTCAGTTTGAGAATTTTTTGCATATTTGAACCCTTTCCAGCAGTGACTGTATGATTTTGAGATTCATCTTTTCACACTGAGGACAAGTAAGGGACTCAAACACAACTATTAAAAAAGGTTCAAACATTCACTGATGCTCCAGAAGGAAACACGATGCATTAAGAGCCGGGGGGTTAAAACTTTTTGAATTTAAAGATCAAGGTAAATTGTACTTAATTTGTCTTCCGGGAAACATGCAAGTATCTTCTGTTGCTTCCGAAGGGAAGTACTAAATGAAAAACAATGATATTTAAACAAAATAAGAAAAATTTGGACTTCTTCATCCTGTTCAAAAGTTTTCACCCCCCAACTCTTAATGCATCGTGTTTCCTTCTGGAGCATCAGTGAATGTTTGAACCTTTTTTAACAGTTGTGTTTGAGTCCCTCAATTGTCCTCAGTGTGAAAAGATGAATCTCAAAATCATTCAGTCACTGCTGGAAAGGGTTCAAATTATGCAAAAAATCCTTGAAAACTGAAGAATCTGCAGGACCTGGAGGATTTTTCTGAAGAACAGAGCTCAGTTTAACTGCTCAGAACAAACAAGGGACTCATGAACAACCATCACAAAACAAAAAAACAGTCGTAGATCATCCAGGTAACCACACACAGTATTGAGAATCAATGGTTCCCAAACTTTTGAATGGAGATATTTTAATAAATTCAGCTACTTTTTTGTCTTGTGGATTATATGTAAACATCTTTTATGTAAAATATCTTACTCAGGACAGTACTAAATAAAAAATAACATGCATTTTGTATGATCTCTCTTATTTTGTTAAAATTATTCACATTTTCACAGATTCTGCAAGGGGTTCCCAAACTTTTGCATACCACTGTATATACTTTTTGTGCACAAAAACAAAACAAAAATAACAACTTCTTCTCTGTCAGACTCGTATGCAGTTTACGCAGTGAACGCAGTTCAGCGCTTCCATGTTCATGTCCGAACCCCTGCTCCTGGTGCTCACGTGAACAGCGTTGGCCAATACTGAGCCGGTGTTCGGACATGAACATGGAAGCGCTGAACTGCGTTCACTGCGTAAACTGCGTACGAGTCCGAAAATGTAGAGAAGAAATTGAATTAACCCTTTAAGCAACGATCTTGGGGACCCACTGCTCTGCACGTTTCGTATGTCTACCTTATTTAACACACTTGATTCAGATCAGCCCATTAGGTGAGAGCTGCATGAACTGAACTAATGGTGTCTCAATCAGCTTCCTAGTTCAGTAGCCAGGACACTGATCAGCTGTCTTAATTGCAAAATCCTTCCAGTGCACTGAATCCTTCGCACGCTAAAAAGTCTCAAAATGCACCTTGAAAACCAGGGAGCATCGACGCTCGCTCACTATGTTCCCTTAATGAAAATTCTGCACGAAGTAAATTTTGTTCATTAATACCAGCAGAGATGTTGTACAACAAGGATGTTGCCTTGTTGCTAGAAATATAGCCATCAGTGTTCCAATGTGTAGTGAGTCAGGGTCCTTACCGGTGAGGGATATACTGATTCATGACCTTTGGGGCTGATTGAGATGCAGGTGTGTCGGATAAGAGAGACATACAGTATAACGTCCCCAGGACCACAAAAAACATGCCAAACATTTGTGCGCAGCTCTGTTGGTGCATGATTTTCCCAATATTAAAAGGGTAAAACTGAGGAATGTGTCATTATTTTGGCCATTTCTGTAGCATGAAAACAAGTAAATAATTTACACAATAATGAATGCATTTGTACAATACAGTCACTCAACCCTGCTGNGAAGAGTTAGGTTCCAAAACGCTATAAATCCATTTTGATTAATTTGAGTAAAAATATGTTTTCTTTACCAAGAAAGTGGCAAGATGAAAACTACTATTTTCTGTTTCAAACTTTCACATACCAGCTTTTAGTTATAAAAACATTAAAAATTCAAATCTAGATTTTGATTTTCAAAGGTTTATTATAAAAACTGATTATTTTTTCCCCAAAATGCAATAAATCCATGACACTTTTTTTTAAAAATGCAATTAATCCATCAATATAAAAGTTATTTTTCAAATTGAAAATACACAACAAAGTAAGTTGATTCACATATATGACATATTTGCCAATACTAATCTTATATACAGGCATTTGACTAAAAATTCATTCAGTCGTCGCTCCCAAAATGAATTCAACGAGTTATCGTGTTAATGTTATAAATTAATTATGTTTCTGTTTGTCATTATCGATTAAAGAGTATCTGGCGCCACCGCACGGCTAAAATAAACACATTTGCAGAGTACATTGGTATTAAAAACGGCTTTTAAAAACTGTTCATGATTCAGTTTTGGGGACCGTGACAGAAGTTTGATGCTGTCGTGGAACAAGCAACAGCCGCCCGGCATTGTTCCTCCTCCCGACTCGAGAGCCTCATCTTCTTAATCTCCTCACGTAAATAATTAAATTTAAATTACTTACGTTTCTTCCCCACCGCAGAAACCACCACAGGCTCATCAATGCCGTCAAAATGATTCATTTTTCTGTTTTCGTTGATCACAAAGTACAAAGCAGATAAGGAAAACAAGGATGCCGGGTGTATTCGAAGCGCCGCCATTGTTTACAGTGGGTGGAATGGTGCGCTGTGATTGGTTGAGCGGATATATCGCGTTCTACAGAAAAGGGAGACTGGCGTTTGTCGCGTTTTGGAAAGAAAGGGAGAAAACATGACAGAATATCGCATAACACGACGGTATCGCATTTTGCGCAAAATTAATAAATGACTTTTCAATACCGACCAGATACAGTAGCCCACTGATTTTGGCGGAAACTCAAAAAAAATGGCGTTTATCGCGTTTTGGAACCAAACTCTTCATATATTTGTAGTGAATTCATGGAAGGTTTATCAGCAACTTCAAACCACATTCACCGAACAATTGCTGTTACAGCTGAATTTAAATCTCCATTACAATTTGTATTATTTTGTTAGAATCTTCAACCTGGGATTTCTACGGAAGAGGATTAGGGCCAAGCAATAATAAAAAAATAAAACCATCTCGAGATTAAACTCGTAAAATTTCGAGAAAAAAGTCGAGATAAAATGTTGAGAATAAACTCGTTAGATTACGAGAAAAAACTCGTTAAATTTTGAGAAAAAAGTCGAGATAAAATGGTGAGAATAAACTCGTTAAATTACGAGAACAAACTCGTTAAATTTCGAGAAAAAAGTCGAGATAAAATGTTGAGAATAAAGTCATTAAATTACGAGAATAAAGTCATTAAATTACGAGAATAAAGTCATTAAATTACGAGAATAAAGTCATTAAATTACGAGAATGAAGTCATTAAATTACGAGAACAAACTCGTTAAATTTCGAGAAAAAAGTCGAGATAAAATGTTGAGAATAAACTCATTAAATTAACGAATTTATTCTCGTAATTTAAC